>CM061047.1:25603226-25845726 GCA_030762985.1 Adelphocoris suturalis | reverse complement strand
AAGAAGAAAAAGGTATTCTTACATGGAAAGCGCTCGCCCACGGTATTCGTGTTGCAAGTGATGATGGACTCCTCCGAAAGCCTTTTAATTTAATACCTATCTTGATTATATTTCCAAAGGTTGTGCGAGTGGCACCCTTGTTGGTTCTCAATCCACTTTTGAACTTTAAATCCTCGTAAAAATCAAGACTTAATACAACTTCCATATTAAATTAAGCACAGTACCTTTAATAACCGTCAGAGGCGCAAGTTGGTCTTACGAAGCTCCTTTATAGATTTAATTTTCCCAGATCAAAGGTAGCTTCGAGCCTGAGATAATCTAACAGGTGTAACAATTATAACTTTCACGGTTGGGGAGTTGGGGTCGATATAGTCGATATAATTATGTAAACGTTCTACCTCCGAATTATTTAGTATTTAATTTACCTATCATCTTTTCAAATTTTCTTCCTTTCATACTGCCGGGGAAGAATTTATATATGAATATAAATGAATTCTCTTTATGTTTACTATTCACTGATCTATGCAAACATTTATGGATACTAGGAGGAGATGAGTCACACTTATTTGGGTTTCCCAAGAGAGATCACAATTTTCGCTACCTTTTGCAGACTCGAAAGCAGAATAGAAAAATGCAACTTTATGCTTTGTCTGCTAAGTGATCAAGCCATTACTGATTACATAAACTGGAAATCTCCTTGTTGATGTTATCACAACACCAAAATACAAATCGTGGCAATAATGAATGAATATCTGTGATCAATAACCGACGATATAGGATAGTTCAGTCAATTTTACCTACAATATATTTTGAATACATAATATATACAATAAGGGCAATTTTACACATAGAGTCTAAGTTGAAAATTTCAACGTAGAAACCAGCAAAAGGCTTGCGTGGCATGTCTGAATAACTTCACGTTTCCTTATATGTCGGATGAACATGTTCATCCTTTCAAAATAAAACACAACATTTGAATTAGAAGCACAAATAACGTGTAGATTATGTTTCACTCGAAGACACTTTTTAATATTAGGCGTTGAGAATGTTTCTTTCAAGTACACGACTTTTGATTGTACTTTCAGTTGGACTGCGATTTTAAATAGGTTATCTAGGTTAATACACTCAAACTGAATTGAAACTAACGAAACCTTGTTACTAGACTAGAGAAGAAAGTCGTTGGCAACAAGGGTCCAGGAGCCTGGGTTGTACTACAAAAAGCTATTTAACCAAGCCCGAGGTCACGGACCTAATGAGAATCAAAGGTTTAAGTAAGAAGAGGAAACCCGCAACCTGGGCTGTACTCCTTCCTTCAAGATGAGCTTTGTAAGAAACGGCACTAACACCCATCCACCCCTCCGACTGTTTAAAGGGCGTAAGCTTATCAACATACATAAATAGAATAAGAGAGATGTTAGTACCTCCCCTACAGCGCCGCGTCTGAAGGGAACAGAGGCCCTTGTAAGCCAGTGTCGACCTCAAGGCTTTGGAGCCCTAATTATTTTATCCCTAAGGCCGGAGCCCTTGAGTGCTTCCCAAGGGAGGTGGAGCCTGAGGGGCTGACTTTGGTTACGGATCAAGGGAAATGTGATATGCGTTGGTGCTGGCGATTCAGCGTCGCGTTGTTGGTAGTAATATTAGACCTCATTCACTTATTAAGGGAAGGGTGCCGTCCGTTAGACAAAGAACCTACGCAACTCCACACGACAAAAAAAATTATCAGCTCAACTATCAGTTTTGCACAAACAAGCCGCATCGTACTTTTCGTTCATTACTTCTGATAATAAACATTTATAATTGACCAAGAATTAAGATGCATGAACCCTCTCAATATAAGTTGGTTTTCGTTTAAAAATATATAGGTTCCAAAAATCATATTAAGAGACGCAGCAATTTGTTAAACAAAGTTTTTTTAATTTTGAAGAGAAGCTTTTATACGGACGCCCCTCTCCCCCGCTAGGAACGCTCGCCGCTCGGGGAGTCTCCCCGTGAAAATCGTCATGACCCGAGCGTCAGTCATAATCCGAACTGTCCCGAAGATCCCGATTCTACCCAAGGCCTCCCCGGTCTTTCTTTCTCTGCTCTACGACGCCAATTATCACTTTCATAGAATATAACAATGAGAATAATGGTGTAGAAATTACTGAATGTACTTCTGATCTTGATTAACAGGCAGATAATTAAGCTTTGTAAATGATTTGGAACTTGTATGTGAGAACTTGTATGCAATAAAACTGATTTTGCAAAAATTGAAGGATGCAAATTATTAAAATTATATGAAATTAATTCCAATTAAAAGAGATCATTTATGAGTATGAAAATACTCATAATTCTATTCTACGCTTTATGATACAAAGCTTCGCTTCCTTCGGGCGTCCCTGGACAGCCCCATTTATTTTTTGTGTTGGATAACTTGGATAACCGTTTTACATAGAACGCTTCTATATTATAATTGAACGAAATCTCGTTTATTGTTATTTTTCATTATCTAAATGTAACTGCATACTCGTAAACGCCTGGGTACGGAGGAGACATTAATTTAATTATATAAAGCACCTACACTTTATTAATCCTTCTTTTATTAACAACAGCTGACCTGCCAACTGAAAATTAATATTGTAAAAATATTGTTTTCCAAATTTCGAAATGTTCGGTCTAGTATTTTCGAAGGAAACCTTCGGACGGCGGACGGCGCAGTGAGGCGTACGGTCGGATTTTTTTTATTCGATTTTTGGATCCTACGCAGCTTGGAATGCAGACCAACAAATTTTAAGGAGGTTAACAAAAATTGTTTCCTGGTCGATTTCAAAGGTTTACTATTGAAAATAACAAACTCAAATAATAATAATTAGGGAAAATAGAAAATAAATTAGGCTCAAATTCATCCAACGAACCGGGAAGCGCCTGAGATCGTGGTATGATATTCAATCAACAACTAAAAGGGAGATAATTTTAAAACCATTATCTCGAAAGCTTTATACATAAAACGGTGGTTTTCGCGTTTGATTTCAACGAATGAGACACCCGGTGCTATGAACAATAAACCGTTTTGCCCCACATGTGCTTAAAAGGTCAATAATACTTAACAACAAAAGGGCTTTCTGTCATTAAGTTGGTTTTTATTACCTCCGACGTTTCTTCCCAAGAACTGGGGCTTCTTCAGGGAGACTAAAATGGAATTTAGCCGCAGTTTTTGGGGAGAAACGTTGGAGATAATAAAAACCAATTTAAGGACAGAAAGCCCTTGTTTTGTAAAGTCTTATTATAATTTGAACTGTCCGAATAAAGAAACGTAGCGAAGAATGAAGGTTAGGCCTTCAAAACTCTTCCACAAGATACAACTAGATCATGGATTCATGGAATTTAGTCTCCCTGAAGAAGCCCCAGTTCCTGGGGAGAAATGTTGGAATAAAAACCAATTTAAGGACAGAAAGGCCTTTTGTTGTACAGCATTAATATAATTTGAACTGTTCATCTAAAGAAACGTTGTAAAGTTCAAAACACGATTGCGAGTCACGAATCAAGCGTGCAGGCATAAGCTGAATCAAAACGGAAGTTAGTGAAAAAACGACGTTGTCTATTTTCACGATAAATAAAGAGTTACAATGTTAAATCGATTTCGACGGTTACGCCATCATCAGTAACAAACAATAACTACAAACAAATAAAGTTATTGTTTGTTACTGATTTACTGATAGTGTTAAAATCGCTTTTGTATGAGGATTCGGGAATTTCCCAATGAAATATAAATTGAAATGTGTACACCGGATAATATAATGTCTTTTTTAAACAAATAATGGGGTAGTTTTAACACTAATCTCACGACTTTTTCTTTTGAATTGACGACCCAGACGAAGTACATTGTAACACTTTTTTGTTATTTATTTTCAGCTTGCAGGAAAAGTATTCCCGGTCCGTTCCGATCGCCCGGTCCATTGGGTGAACACTCTTGCGACTCCCCGTGGAGTCTCATTGAATCAGCAGTGTACGCCATGAAGGCCATCCAAGGCGAAGACTTCGAGTTCATCCTTTGGACGGGGTGAGTTCAATACTGCATCAATGTACCTTTAGTCATTAAATAGAATAGAAACAGAATAGAAAAGGTTTTACTTAAAATAATCTCGTTCATTTGTGAATATCAGCCAGACATTAGGCTTGGTCCGTGCCATATAGCTTTGATTCGGTACCAGTTTCTGTCATTCTCATTATACATTACTTACTAATGTAGGAATCTTGGTACATTAATTAGTGAGTTTAAATTTCATTGTGCTATAAATTAAGCTGTATATCCAGGCTCTTGATACAATTCATGTCTTTTAGTACAATCCATGAAAAAATTTCAGTTTTATAACTTGTTCTCAAAGTTCGTTGGGTATTGCCGTGGTTCAAGAACTCAGTTCAAAAATTCACATTGATCAATCACAATCCATTTTCAGTTTGTCCAAAATCTATCAAGTGGATTTGTTATGAGAACAATTTTTTACATCACTTATATATGTGAAACATTGAAAGTGGACAAATGGCATTTTATCTATGTATCGTTGGTTCAGTCTGTACTCTAGTATGGATTACCAACAAAGAGAGTTGATATTGATTACTCTAGTTTTTCAGAATCAATATTATACATGATGCAAATATCAATAGTGAAAACGATCTTGAGGGAACCGCTTCTATTCTAAGTCGCCCATTGTATGTGGCCCTTATTAAATATCCATTGGAGCTTAGGTGATGATTTCGTACAAACCCAGACATGATGCCAAATAATACCATACGATACTGAATAACGTTCAGCATCAGTATACCACGAAGAAACTTCATGAAAAGATTTGATTATAAGATTAAATTAACACGAATCGACTGATAATAGTATAATAACTTGATAAGACAATCAAATGAAGTTGAGAAATTTCTGTCATTACGGATTTACTGACCGCAAACTTTACAAAAGTCACTAGGGTGTCCGGTGTCCATGTTTGGGTTGTCGTAGGATGAACTTATCAAGACATCCAACTGGCAATGAATAGAGCTTTTGAATTCAGTATTTGCTTCTACGTGAGTCAGGTAATAAATTAAAAGCAAAAGCCAAGTGTCATCTCAATCAACTTACGAGGATCCATTAAAACGTATGCATAACATTAAAACTAGGTTACTTGGAACATTCAATATTTAACTCACTTAAAACAATACTTAAGTTTCATAGAAAACCCTTTTACTCTTTTAAGCTAGAAATTCTGTTTCACTTCCAGTTTGAACAAGGTGATTTCTGATAAATCCGAAAGGATACTTGTGGACTAAGTCGTTCAAATTATATCGAGGAAGCTTACAATTCAACTATATAATATTGCTGATTTCGATAGCTCTTTGATGTTTTTCCTTAAATGGAGCTTGATCTTTTGGTCCGTAATTAATTTGAACGAAATCCAGATGCTAGAAATTATTGACATTGAATTAAAATTTAGAGTTAAGGGAAAAAGTTTAATGTTCAAGTTTAAATTCAAAAATACGTGTACCTATTTGATTGAAAAAGAAGAAAAAAAAAACATGACACGGAGGTTCAGCTCCGAGACCGATCCATTTTAATACTAACATATAAACAATCATTATTATCATTACTTTTCCAAGTTACTATATACCCTTTTCCATCAATTTGACTAGCCATAAATTTCCTGTTTTCTATAAACAATTTCAGGATCTTAATAACTAGACATAATTCTTGTGATTATTAATCATTCCGGCAAAAATTACACTTGATATCCAATTATTGATTGATATCCAACTATTATTATTATTTGTATTTATTTATTTTGCTTCCTCACTACCGAAGGTAGGGAAGCTTTGTGTTTGTGATTGAAGAAGAGGACTGAAAAAAGTGATTGAAAAAATTGTTGTCCTCCAAAATCAAAAATTTCCACTTTCTTTTTGCGTTTCAAAGCTTGCTTTAAACTTTATTTAAGCAATATTCTACCAAAAAATATAAACAAAGATCTTTAGCCATTTTTATTTATTCAGTACATTTTGTTTGGAATTTGACCAAGTTAATGTGATCAAAAAGTTCTGGCCAACGAACTCATTCTTTCGTTAGGAAATCTTGATCGTTTGGAGCAAGAAAGGAATTTTTATCTCAATCCTAAGGGGAGTTACCGTCTTGAATGACACATAAATATATTAATAAATGAATAAATAAATAAATGAATATATATATATATATATATATATATATATATATATATATATGTATATATATATATATATATATATATATATATATATATATAAGTAGTATAGATATGCCAATCCTGGACCACCGACTTCAATCTCTGTTAAAAATGATTCTGACTTCAATCTCTGTTAAAACTGATTTTGTGATAAACCCTGTTAAAACTGATTTTGTGTTAAATCCTGTTGAAAATGCTTTTCTGTTAGACCCCTGATAAAATTTTTCAACACAAAACATCAGAACACATTTTTTAACACAAAACATCATAACCAGTGACTTTTTCATTTGGGGGTAAGTTAAAAGAATAACATTTATAATAAAAATGAGTACAACCGCATTATTACAAAAACTTAATTTTGATAGTAGAAATTTCTGTCAAAATTGTGAAAACGACGAGAAATTTATAAAAGAAAACGACATTTTAATTTGCAAAGTATGTTTTTCAGAAGTTATACAAATGACTTATTTTAATAATAGATCTTATAATGTCGTAGTACCAAAATACAAATATGATCGTGTTAGTCACTTTAAAAAATGTATTCAAAAGTATCAAGGAAAGCAATATACTTTTATAAACCCCACTATTTATTCAGACCTCGAGCACTTATTGATATTTCATGGAATAATTAAAGACGAGCGAGAATCTAGGTCTAAAAAATTTGCAAACGTAAAAAAATCTCATATTATACATTTCTTAAAAGAACTCGGATATACTAAACATTATGACGATTATGTACTTATACACGCAAATTTAACTGGTCAAAAATTAAACGACATAAGTCATCTGGAAAACATTCTAGTCAAAGATTTTGAAAAATTTTCTGAAAAATATTCGTCTATATTTACAAACTCTGAAAGAAAAAATTTTATAAATACAAAGTTTATTTTATACAGACTGTTATTGAGACACAACCATAAATTAGACGAAGGAGATTTTCTTACAGTAAAATCTCTTGATCGTAAAAATGAAACAGACAGAATTTGTAAAGCTATATTCGACTCTTTAGGGTGGGAATACAAAACTAAGTAATTTTTTAATGAACACTGCTCATTAAAAAATAAAATCTCCTTCCCCCCAGCATTCTGAGCTTTAGCAAGCGTAAAAATTATCCTCAAACTGCTTCTTCAGTATAGCTTTATACACAATGTAAGCCACTAATCTAAGTTGATGTTCAGTGGCATTTTTAGGAACCTTAATATTTTTTTTATTAAGGAATGCCTTTACTTCCTCCTTTGTACGGAGTGGTGGTTTACCATCGACACCAAATAAACCTTCTGTAAGCATCAATTTACTAAATCTATACTCCTTCAATTCATGTAAAATATTCTCTAGTGCGTAAACGTTTTTTTCATAAAATTGAAATTCAGGTGTCTTTACAAACTTCCAGAAACCTCCATGTTCTTTACATAAATCTAATGCTTCGTCGTCTAAACCCATAGCTCTTTATTTATTATAGAAAATATTTTTTTCGGACCCACCTTTAAGAATTCATTGACAATGAGGGGTAAGTTAAAAGAAAGAAAAATAAATGAAAATAAATAGTTTATTTACATCGAGTAGATCAGCTTAGTTTCATAAAAAAGAATAGCTAGAAACGCAGAGTCTTTTCAAGGTTTACACTCGAATCTTGAGACAGCTGGTTCATCCTCTTCAGAGTGTTTCTGTAGATCCAGGCGCTCCTCGAAGAGCGCTTTTGGAGGGGGAAATCACGTCACATCGAGTAGTTTTATAAAAGAATAATACTAGAAACGAAAGCGCTCCTCGAGGAGCGCTTTTGGAGGGGGAAATCACGTCATATCATCCCGCGGTCCTCAAAGATAAGGCGCTCTTCGAAGAGCGCTTGGGGTGGGAGAACACAACCTTCTGATTCAGACGCATTTCAATTCGTTTCCCAAAATGTTTTATATTCTAGAATCTTTAACATGGATTCCACTCGTAGAACTGTTATTGGAAGTACAAATAATTCATTATTAATTGATACTTTTGTCAGTAGCACTTAATGTTTCCATCTGTTATTAAAGTTCTTGCAACTTCCTAACTTTCCACTTCCTCAATAAAGTCTATACACTCATAATACACTCATAATACACTCACTATGGTACGTTTTGTAACTCTGAAGTTCCAAATAAAAGTCTTCAACAATAGCTAACTACAAATAATCTTTAGGTTGAAACGTTGTGTGCAGAGCGATTCGCGCCTGGAAGATAACTGAATGAGAACTGCGTATCGCCTCTTCCTTGACTCATATCGGTGATGCAACCAGTTCATGATAATGTAGATTCACCGAACAGTCGGTAGATTGTGCTTGCAGTTCTAATTATTTAGTTTTTAGTGTCTCGTTATTCGGAGTAGTTTTTATTGAGAATATTCTCAATAAAAACATATTCACTCTATTCCCTAAACACGTTTAAAATTCCTCTCGAATTATATTCTTCAACGGAATGTAGTTCAGAGTAACTTCTGAAACCAAAATTACGTAAGCAAAAGTGTTTTCTGGTGCATCATTTTCAAAATCCGCTCGTAAAATTATATTACTTTTTTGTCCAGATATGGACTGTGGTTGTCTAGTCATATTCACACTGAATATTGGATAGCTCTCTTTGAAGAACTGAGGCTCATAATATGGAAGGGATGAGGAATCTTGACATACTATTCTCTTGAAATCTGTAAACATGTCGTAAGCTAAGTTATAATCCTCTGAACTCCAATTTAAATTCAAAGGTTCTCGAGGAAAAATTTTCCCTGCTACTTCAAAACTAATATTTTTTACACTCAAATTATCAAATTTGGAATTATCTTTCTTTTGATCATTTTTTCTGGCAGTTTGGAATACAACAAACCCCCAGAACGGATTCTGTAAATTTCTATAAATATCGGTAATATTATAAGTGAAGTAATTTTTAGTGACACGCTTTTCAATACATTGCAATTTTTTAAAGTGAAACAAATAAGGAGCGGTACTAAGTTCAGCAATTAATTTATTTTTGGATTCACCTGTATATTCAATTATCGGGACTCGCAGGTAGAAAGTTTTAATTTCCACTTTTCCCTCCACAGCTTCAGGAGAAGTATTATCTTTCTTGTAACGGAAGAGCACATTATCATCAGAATTTCTAATGAATGTGATTTCAAAACCTCCCTTGTAAATTGGAACTGTTGAATCACTGAAGAACCCAAGGCCTAAATCACCCAATTTACCACTTGCACTGAAATTTCCACCTCCTATAGCTTTCGTATTAAAACCTGAATTCATTACTTTACCATTATAGTTTGCTGGGCCTGGGAAAGAAGCTATACCCATCACTGTACTAGCAATACCTGGATGATCAATTTCATCAATAAGCGTATTGTGTTTTCTTATTTCAATTTTGGAAAAAAGATGTGCTACAAAATTGTTTATCATCATTACACTATCATTTGTTCCATATGCTTTTGTGGTATCTTTAGGAATGTATTTTCCAGAAATGTAATATTTAATATTGCTGCTAATAAACTCATCATTTAGAAGCAACTTGAAAACGGTTCTTTTGTTCTCAGAGTTAAATTCCAAATTAGTTTCAGGACTATAGTTTTGATACTCAATACTTGTGATTTCAGAATCGTATTTCGAGTAAATTGCTTTAATTTCATTCATACTTATTTATTATAGGAAAAAAAGTTTTTATAGAATCGAAATTCTATAAAAATATCGAGATAGCGGAATAATTAAAGGGGAATCCCTATAAAAACTGACTTAAAATCTAATTAGTAAAGGTGGTGTCTACGAGACACTACCTTTAAAGTTAAAATCCAGTTCTGAAAACTTCCCCATGTTTCAAAAGTGATAGTTTGATAGGGTCCGCACTTTTAATTTCTTTCTTATTTTTATTATATTGATTTAGAATATTACTTTTCATATTTATATAATTTTTTATTTCTTGTTCAATATCATTGAACTCTTCATCAGATATTTTACCGTCTTTAATTGCTTTTATGAACTTTTCTTCAATCGAATTTAATTTAGCTTTTGCCAAAAGCGCAATTTCAGAGTGTTTAGTAATTTTTTTATTGAAAAATCCGCTTGAAGTCCTTAATATTACTGATAAGGTTGTCAAGCCTACAGAAATTGGAACACTGAATGGAATTATTATTGGTAATGTTATAGAAGCACCAGTCAGTCCGAGTTCTGAGAGGGCAAATAAAAATTCAGTACCGTAAAGAGTACTGGATAGTTTTCCATATTTTTTACTCAAACCATTTCTCATTTTCTCTTCATCTTCTAAAAATTTAAATTGATTGATAATTCGATTGATTCTATAATTGTTCTCTTTAAACTCGGGAAAAATTATTTTTGGATATAATCTAGGATGAGTTATTGGATTAAATTCTTCAGGGGCTGAAGGTGTTTCATTATTTGTGTACATCATTTTATTATAGGAAAAAAGTTTTTTTATAGAATCGAAATTCTATAAAAATATCAAGACTATAAAATTTAATAAAAGAAATTAAGATTTTTCTTCAATGTGCTCATGCTATTTTCAAAATCGTGTCCTTCTGATAGCTTTTTCAAAATTAATAAACATAAATGTCCACAGATAGGAGGATCATATTGGTTTTGGATTTGTTCCTCATTATAAAATAAATTTTCTGAACCTAAATATTGAACAAGTTCTCTTGGTGGTGGTGCATTACCATACGAATCAAAATAATATTTTAAATTGTTATTTTTATAAAATGCAGTCCAGTGGCTTCCAGCCTCATCAGAATTTTCTAGATTTATAATTCCACATTCCGTGTGGTTCACTTTCTCTGGTAAATCATCCTTCATGAAAACTCCTTTGAAATTTTTAATTTTCATTTCTTTCGATAATCTTTCAATATCAAAATTGGTAAGAGGTTGGAAGCTATTTAGTTTTTTGATTTGGTAGGTTTCTTTTTAGGTTTCTTTTTAGGTTTTGAAATAGTTTTTTTCTTCTTCAATCCAGAGCCGATACTTAAACTTTTTGCATTTTGTGCTAATCTCTCCATTTCCAAGTTATGGCGTTTGATTTCTGCTTCTTCAGCAGATTTATGCTTAGAATCAATAACGCTAGAAGCTATTGCAGCTCCACCACCCAATAATGCCCCAAGAGCGCCAATTCCTGCAAAAAGTAAGGGTAAAAATCCCCCTGAATGATTTATTTGCAACTGATCATAATTCATTTCCAATTCCAACCCTTTTTTGTTTTTGATACATTTATCTATCTTTTTTTTCTGAGTTTCATTTAACAGGATTCTATGATTTCCTTTTCCACTAATATCTGCAAAAGTCAGTCGTACTTTTACTGGAACACGTTTTTTATAAGCAGATCTTATTTTTTTCATTTGTATTTCTGACAAATTTATTTGATGTGTAATCATTTTATTATAGGAAAAAAAGTTTTTTATAGAATCGAAATTCTATAAAAACAATCATAATAACTAATTAGTATACGCCCATCCCAAAGACCCGTTTAATTTTCATACCACCTGTTACAGTAGCAGCAGCCAATTTTTCACCGATATTTGTTGAACTTTTCATAATTTTATAAGCTTCTGTTTCTAGTTGTTTATCAGCAAGATGCCTATCACTTGTTTTTTCATGATCCCTATAAAAAATGTCGTGTTGTTTACAAGCTTTATCAAGGCTATTTATACCTTCATCACCTCTATTTAATCTCTTATCCAATTTAGTAAATGGTCCACAATATTGATAACCACCTGGGAGATGCATTTCAGGTACGAAACCGTCTAGTTTGTTCAACAAAGTATTGAAAATACCAGAACCGTTTTTTATCATATTTTTGGGTAAATTATTAATAATTTTAATCAAGTATTCAGTTCCCTTGGGATTATCAATATCTTTCTCCAGTTGATCTTTAATGAAATTTATAATTCCCAATTTTTCATTGTGAAAATTATTATTTCCTGCCTGCTCTTGCGCATACAAATAGTATAGTCTTTGTTGAAGTTGATTCAAATTATCTATATATTTAAATTCTACAGGATTTTCAGTATATTTAATCAACCCAGTACCAATCTTTTTCTTTTTACTATACTCCCAGATTGGTTTTATGATTTCTTTCCATTTTACTAACACTTGATTTTGGTTGTTTAGATTCGGGATTATTATTTTGAAACATGCTATTTGTTTGAATGAGGATTTTTGCATAAGCATTAAAGTCTTCATTAGTGTATTCATCTTTGGATGGAATATCAGAAGCTATGGGTTTTGTTAAGAGCTTCCATAAGCCTTCAGTACCGGAATATTTCATTTTTTCTATTTCAATATCATTGCCATTTACCCGTATCTGTTTATTTCCAATAAATATATGATTTTTTAAAGGATATATTCCAAATTGCCTATCAGGATGAAGAATATATAATTCTGCAATTGACCCAATACCTAAAGGGCCTACAGAAGAGCTTGGTAATTTAACACTTTTTTGTAATATTAATTCCATTTCATCATCCCTATCTGCATTGTCACTTGAAAAGCTTTGATTTAATGTATCTTCAGTATCATTATCAATACCTTGAACCTCGCCATCAACATCTTGAAAAGAAACTTTTTTAGGTGAACTGATAGCCAAGGGGTTAAATGTTTTTATTGCAGGAATGAGTTCTAATTTTTTACCAAGATCTTCATCAGTTTGTTTCACTGCTTTTTCTACCTTATCTAATCGTGAAGTTATAGGTTCATAAGCCTTTTCTTTTGTCTCCTTATCAGATGCTTGGTTAATCCTTTCTTGTTTTGCTAATTTTTGTAAATATTTTCTAAGTTTAATCGATTTATCAGCTTCAGCTACGCTCATGGGTTTACGGTTTGGTTTTGTGAAAAATATTTGTTCATCTTTTTCGGAAGGTTTATCAATCTTTTTGATTTCTCTAAGTTTGGCTTCTTTTTCCTTCATAATTTCAAGTTGCGCTTCTTTGTATTTCTGTCTAAGCGCTTGTTCTAAAGTAATTTTTGTCATGCTTTTATTATAGGAAAAAAATTTTTTTTAAAATCGGTCAAACGTTAAAACGCTTAAACGCTCAAACGTTAAAACGCTCAAACGTTAAAACGCTCAAACGTTAAAACGCTTAAACGCTTAAACGCTTAAACGCTCAAACGTTAAAACGCTTAAACGCTTAAACGCTTAAACGCTTTAGGAACGCTATTTTTGCGTTTTTAAGCGTTTCCCAATGCGATTTTTGAAGCGTTTCCCAATGCGTTTTTATAGGGATTCTCTATAAAAACAAAACTTAAAATCTAAAATATTTCGCCAAATTTCTTTCGGTAACGTCCGTTACTGCGTTTCTTTGTTAGATCAATCGTTAGAAAACCAAAGCCCTCATCCCAACAATAATAGCATAATTCTTTGAATCGTTCATAAGTGAAATCAGTTCCCACATATTCATCATAAATATCTCGCATGTATCTTGGTCCTTGTCTAAATACACATAAAAAATTAATATTGTTTCTAATGAGTTGTTTATCAACTTTTGACCATGATTGTGTCAAGTAAACGCACGAAATTTTCTTATGACGTCCTCTCACAAAATAATCTTTGATTTCTCTCTGATGTTAAATGTTTACACAATCATCAAAAATAATAAGACTTTTTTCTTCACATGCGTCCAGGGTTATAAGTTCGTCACAATTACTGAAAAACTGCGCTATTTCCACACCATCTTTTGCAGAAATTTTTTCATATTCGCTTCTCAAAATCTCATATGCATTCTGATCCAGAGATTTTGAAAAAATATATAGATGATTAAAGGGGATTCCCCATGGCTTTGTGATGAGATTATAGAGAAGTGTTGTTTTCCCACAACCAGAAGTTCCTACTATTAATGATCTTAAAGGTAATGGTAAAATTCCTTTTCTAGCCTCTTTTTTATCATGCGAAATTGGATCAATCTTGTATTTGTATTTACTCATATTTATTATACGAAAAACTTTTTACCTATAATAAAAGCATGACTCTAATAAAGATTTCTGATAAACACCAAGATCTAAAAATAACTTTTGATCCACAAATTGTTCTAAATCCCAATAAAAATTATAAACTCGGAATAGTAAAGTTATTATTTACTTCACCTTCTCTTTCATTTCAAGTAAAAAATGTATTGATATCATTAAAAATGTTTATTATAGATGGATGGTATCATACCGAGCATGTGTTAGATGGCACATTTACTGTTGAGACGTTTGAAAGAGAATTATATTTAAAAATAAAAAATTATATAACTGAACTCATGAAGAAATTTGAGGAGAATAAAACACTTTATAAATCACAAATTGACACATTAAAAAAAACAAAACCTGAAAGTTTGGTTTTTAAAGTAGACTACGGTCCAAATTGTAATAGATTTTATCTTAAATCTCCTGTTGTTCTCGGGTTTATAAGGTATGGACATTTCTGCGAACTGTTCGATTTTAAACAGTGTAAAACACCTGGGGATTATTTTGATGCTAATAAGGAATATTATTCAGAAGACAATCCAAAATTAATCAAACCTATTTCATTAATTGAATGGCATTGCAATATTACCGATTATAGCTTCGCTAATCATGATGAACATTCACATCTCCATAGTGAACATGAATTACTCCATGTATCTTTGATAGAGAAAACGATTCTCCCAAATACTACTTATATGGAAACGAATAAGAAAATTCTCTACAGTTCTCTACGAAAAGGAATTAGAGAAATTAAAGAAATTAAACTATCATGTAGAAATGAAAATGGAGATGAGCTGCAATTTGAAAATGTTACAGTTTATTTGCATTTGATTGAAGAGTGAGTGAGGAGTTTCTTTTTTATGAGAAATATCTCATAAAAAACCTTTTTTCCTATAATAAAATGGATAATGATTTAACTGATCCTATTTACTGTCACAAGTGTAAGAAAAAAACGAAAAATATAAACGTGAAAATTGTACAAACTGTGAACGGAAGGTGGAGAATTTCAGCTAAATGTGTTAAATGCAGAACTCATAAGAGCAAATTCATTCAAGATCCTAACGGAGAAAAAGCACCAATTCGTGCCATTTTTGATTGGGCTATAGAAGGCAAGGTACCGGACACATTAAAAAAACCTGTTTTCCTATAATAAAAATGGATAATGATTTAACTGATCCTATTTACTGTCACAAGTGTAAGAAGAGAACCAATAATATTGATGCAGAAAAAATACAAACGGTAAACGGGAGATGGAGAGTGGCTGCAAAATGTACAAAATGTAAAACTAATAAGAGTAAGTTTATCACTTCCCCCGAGAGAGAAAATTCTGAAGAACCAACTGTAGTAGAAGATCTGAATGTTGATGAAAAATTATCTCTCGCTAAAGAATTACATAAGTCAATAAGAAATAAATTTCAAAAAAGGACAATATTTACTAAAGGTATTGATGATTTGTGGGCTGCTGATTTGATAATCATGAAAAATTATGAAAAAGAGAATGATGGATACGGTTATATGCTTAATGTTATCGATACATTTTCAAAATTTGCATGGACCTTACCCTTGAAGAAAAAGGATGGAAAAAGCGTAACAAAAGCTTTTGAGAAAATCATAGAAAAGGCCAAATCACAAAATCATAAAGCTCCTAATTTACTGCACACTGACAAAGGTTTAGAGTTTGAAAATAAAATGTTTAAAGAATTTCTGAAAAGTCACCAAATAAAAATGTATCATACACAGAATGAAGAAAAATCGGCAATCATAGAAAGATTTAATAGAACTTTAAACGAAAAAATGAAAATCCATTTTGAAGTACGAAATAATAAGAAATGGATCGATATTCTAGAGGATTTGATTCATGAATACAATTTTAAAGATTTCCATAGATCGATTGGTATGATACCTGTACAAGTTAATAAAAATAACGAAGATGAAGTGTTAGTTAGATTGTTTAGGAACCAAAAAGCCTCACAAAAAGTAAAGTTTTCTCTTGGAGATCGAGTTCGAATAACAAGATTTAAGAAAACATTTGGGAATAAATATGATGCTAAATGGACTAGAGAAATTTTTGTGGTTTCTGGAATTCTACCAACAAATCCAATTACTTACAAAATAAAAGATTTAAACGACGAAGAGATTGAAGGATCTTTCTGGACTCAAGAACTACAAAAAACAGAATTCTAGAAAAAACTTATTGGTTCAGGCTCGAAAGAACCAAACAATTGTTAACCGAGATCAAAATTTGCGGCTCACATGTGAGCCATAAAATTTCGTATGAAATGAAAAAGCCGCGGCTGGAATTCAAGCCGCGGCTCACATGTGAGCGTCGGCTCTAAAATTATGAGCTTTCTTACGTTAAAACAGGGGGAGCGAATCGCTCCCCCTCTTTAAGAGTTTTAAAAGAAATTTTTAAATGTTCTCGACTTGTATTCGACTTTAACGTTAAAGAGGGGAGCCAAATTGGCCCCCCTCTTTAAGAGTTTTAAAAATATTCTTTAAATGTTCTCGACTTGTATTCGACTTTACATAGGACCCCCCCCCGTCGAATCGACGGGTCCTACTTATTTACTGTTAAAAATCAAATTGACTTGTATTTGCCTTTAAAGGTGGGGTCGAATCGACCCCACCTTTAAAGATGGAAGGCTAGTTAAAAGAATATATTCTATAATAAATAAATAGAAATGAATAGGGAGCAGCTATTGAAAAAAATTAATTTTGAAAACAACACAAACAAGCTTTCTGAACTAGAAATCGGAAAACCTTACAAAATTATAAACTTTGAATTTGTGTCAACGAAATACTCGTGGGAGGCTGTTATAGCCAATCTAGGAGAATTGAGTGTTCATACCAGAAAGATGTATTCAAAAATTTGATAAAAATGAACTCCAAGCTCTAGTTGAGTACGGTGTTTGCTTAGTGTACCATGGAATCACCAAATCAATAAATGGGAGAGACATGTATAACATCAAGTTTGTTTAAAACCCAATCTATTAAAGGTGGGGGCGAATCGCCCTCACCTTTAAATATTAATAAAAACGTTTTAATGGAAATTTTCCATTAAAACAACAATATTATACTAAGATTTTTTCAGAATTCAATTTCCCTCGGCATGTTTTTAAAACAGTTTCATAATATGTTTATTTTCCAAGTATTTTACCAACTCTTTAGGAGGTGGTGCGTTTCCATAGGACTCCTCATCTAATAAAACTCATACAATATATAGTATCCATACAAGAAAAAGCGGGTGGATAATATAAAAATTGAGGGATTAGTTAAAAGAATCTCTTTTCTAATAAAAATGAACGATACGAAAAAAAATGAAGGGTTAGTTAAAAGAACCCCTACTATAATAAAAATGCAAGATGCGAGAAGACATTGTGAAAAGTGCGATGTTAGCACTACTTATAAAAATTGGGCTAGACACCTAAAGTCTAAGCACCATGGAAAAAACGACCCGGACCGGACAATGACTATCAGAAAACCTAGGAAAGCGAAACCTGTATTTGTAAATCCGAGGAAATTACACAAAGTATTTAATTTTAGTGAAAAAGTATTTGAAAAAAGCAAAGAACCGAAAACGGAAGTTGTAAAAAAGGAAGCTGCATTTAAATCTAGATTAGTGACTTACGATATTAAAAATACGAAAGGATTTAAAGATGCTTCCAAATTTCTTGACAGTATTAAAAAAATCGTAACTGGTTTAATCAACATGAAACTTAGAGAAATGAAACTAAAAGTTAATGTAGTTTTAATCGCAGAATTTAAAAAAGGAACTAACGAAAATAATATGGAGTATCATGAACTCAATTTCAAAACTAAAAACGTAATAATATTGCAGTCAGCAGAAGTACCAAATTGTTACGAGGAAATGAAACAGAAAATTCTAAATGAAATGGAATCGTTCGAAATAAAAGGATCTCAATGGCAACTTCATAAGATCAAGCATTTGGAACTTAACGTTAACAAGTACACTCCATTGAAAGGATCGTCTTACATTCAACTCCCTGATTTTCTACAAAATAGGAAAGCAATCATAAATGTGAAAAATGACGATAATAAATGTTTCCTTTGGTCTGTTCTGTCTGCACTTCATCCAGCTGACCACCATTCTGATAGAATAGGAAAGTACATAACATGGGAACATGAGTTTGATGAAGCGTTGAAAGATATCAGTTTTCCTATGAAACTTACGAGTATAAAATTGTTTGAGAAAAGAACTGGGATTTCCATTAATGTTTACTGTCTGGATGAAAATAATACTATAGTTCCCTTGGAAATAACGAAAGATGAAAAGGAAAAACACATTGACTTGTTGTACTTGAAAAACGAGGAAACTGAACATTACTGCTGGATCAAAGATCTATGGAAACTGGTTGGTCATAGTCAGCTAACAAAGAATGGTCACAAACGATTTTTATGTAAAATGTGCTTGAATAGCTTTGGAACTCAGGTTAAATTAAACGAACATAAAGAATATTGCGGAGCTCATAAAGCTGTTAAAGTAGAACTACCTGAACCTTACGATAACATCTTACAATTTGAAAATTATAAACGCTCCATGAAAGTTCCATTCGCTATCTACTCGGACTTTGAAAGTTTTCTAAGCAAACTTCAAACTTGTCAACCTGATGAAACTAATGCGTTCACTAATAAAATTCAAAAACACGAAGCTAGCAGTTTTTCATATTACATAAAGTATTCCAACGGATATTATAAACCTCCAGTCGAATATTCTGGTACGGATTCTCCAAAAGTATTTTATCAGAAACTGAAAGAGGAAGTTTTACACATTGCTAAGGAATATTACGATAAAATTGTACCAATGAAACCATTGACAAACGAACAGAAACAGGAATTCAAAAATGCTAAAGCTTGTCACATTTGTGAGAGAGGTTTTAACGAATTGCCTCCAATGCTTGAAAAGAAACTCGAGGAGATGGAAAAAGCTTTGGTCTACTTTCACATGCAAGAAGATGAAAGTAATGCAAACAAAATACAAACGGAATTGACCCAATTAAAACAAAATATCAATATGAACAAAAGTCGTGTGGCTGACCATGACCATTTGTCAGGAGAATTTAGAGGTACCGCCCATTCTCTGTGTAATTTGGAGTATCAATGTCCGAGATTCGTACCTGTATTTTTCCACAACCTGGCTGGGTACGATGCCCACTTATTTATAAAACAACTCGGAGAGGATGAAGGGGAAATACGATTGATTCCAAATACTGAGGAAAAGTATATCTCATTCTCAAAGATTCTCAGGTACGACTCTGGAAAATTGGATATGAAAGGAAACAAAGTAATGAATAAAATTGAAATAAGGTTCGTGGATTCGTACAAATTTCTATCGAGCTCTTTGGAAAAACTAGTAGGAAATTTAACGAAAGATCAATTTAAGGAACTGGTAAAACATTTTGGAACAGAGAACTTGGAGTTGATGACAAGGAAACTAGCTTACCCATATGAGTACATGGATAGTTCGGAAAGGTACGATGAAACCTGTTTACCACCTATTAAAGCATTTTACAGCAGCTTGAACAAACAAGGAGTAAAAGAGTCCGAGTACAGAAATGCGCAAGAAGTTTGGGAAAGATTTGGAATCAAAAACATGAGAGAATTCACCATGCTTTACAACAAAAGTGACATCTTACTGCTTGCAGATGTAATGGAAAATTTCAGAGATATTTCCCTGAAAACATACAAACTAGATCCTGCATGGTATTACACAACACCTGGATTCTCGTGGGACTGTATGTTGAAAATGACTAAAGTTAAGTTGGAACTTTTGACCGATTACGATAAAATTTTAATGATAGAAAAAGGAATTCGTGGTGGTATATCGCAATGTAGTAACAGGTACGCGAAAGCAAACAACAAGTATATGATTGATAAATATGACCCAGCTAAACCTTCGAGTTACATAGCGTACGTAGACGCTAACAACCTTTATGGATGGGCAATGTCAAAATACTTACCATATGGTGGTTTTAAATGGGTAGAGAACTTGTGCAATTTAGATGTTGAAAAGATTGATGATGAATCTCCTAAAGGTTATATTTTAGAAGTTGACTTGGAATATCCTAAAGAACTGCACGATTTACACTCGGATCTACCACTTGCACCGGAAAACAGGATTGGAAATACAAAATTACCTAAACTGATGACAACTTTGTACAACAAAGATAGATACGTTTTGCACTACAGGAATTTGAAACAGTGTCTGAGCATGGGAATGAAACTAAAGAAAATGCACAAAGTTCTGGAGTTTGATCAATCGGATTGGTTGAAAGTGTACATTGACTTCAACACGGAACTGAGAACGAAAGCGAAAAATGATTTTGAAAAGGAATTTTTCAAATTGATGAACAACAGTGTATTCGGAAAAACGATGGAAAATATCAGGCAAAGAGTCGATATCAAATTATGTTCAAACGGAAAGAAACTGGAATTATTGATAGCAAAACCAACTTTTGATCGTAGAACGATATTCACTGAAAACTTAGCAGCAGTTCACATGAAAAAGACCAAAATTCTTTTCAATAAACCCATCTACATTGGAATGAGTATTTTGGACATTTCAAAAACTCTAATGTACGACTTTTATTACAACACGATAAAGAAACAATACGGAGAAAATGTCAAATTGATGTACTGTGACACGGACAGTCTAATCATGGACATAAAGACTGAAGACTTTTACTCGGATATTAAAAACAACATGATTGATCAGTTTGATACATCCGATTATCCGAAAGAAAATGTCTACGGTATACCTCAAGTGAACAAGAAAGTACTTGGAAAATTCAAAGATGAAATGAGCGGAAAAGTAATGGAGGAATTTGTCGGACTAAGATCGAAACTTTACGCACACAAAACGTTCGAGAATCAAAAAGAAACAAAGAAAGCGAAAGGAATCAAGAAAAACGTTATTGAACAGGACATTAAATTCAATGATTTCAAAGAATGTCTGTTGACCAAGAAACCGATCTACAAAACGCAAATGATGTTTAGATCAAACAAGCACGATATTTATACCATTAAACAGAACAAGAAAGCGCTCAGTGCCTACGATGATAAAAGACATATTCTAGACAATGGTATGGATACTCTTGCTTGGGGACATCATAAAATTGGAATAGGAAAAGAAAATTTCGTAGATCATCTGAAGGAACTTACGAAAACACAAAACGAGAAAGAAAATGGAAATGGAATTATAGGTAGGATTAAAGTAAATACTAAATTATAATTTTTATAAGGGATCCCTTATAAAAACCTAATATTTTTACATCTCCTCTTCCATCTCTCCTCTTACTACAGATTCACTTACAAATGCAAATATACTGTGCACACATTTTAGCATATTTTGATTATCCTCTTCGATGCATTCAAAACAAATATCACCATTTAGTACTCTAACACCACAATTTTTGCAAACGTTAATATTTTTGAAAGGAGTAAAATTTAGAATGTTTTCAGTTAGTTTATTTTTTCCATTGAGAAAGTTACGTTTCACAGTTGGTAAATCCAAAAACTTATGATACTTTCTCACGAAATAATCAGTCAGTTCTCCAGATTTAGATACTTCCTGCCACTCGCTCTTGGAAAGACAATTTCCATCTTCGAGTTCTCTTAACGATTTAAAGTATTCCATTTTATTATAGAATATATTCTTTTAACTTACCCCCGCCAAATGAAAAAGTCACTGGTTCTGATGTTTTTGTGGCAACTTTTAAAATTGAAACGATGAGTTAAAGGAATGGGGTTTTATAATAAAAGATGGCCGATAAATTTTTGGAAAGAATCAATGGTAGGAGCGAATTTAGTACGTTTAATGATTTAAAACGTAACAAACCTTATGTGATCCTTAAAGCGGAAAAGGTGAAAGCTAAATTTGGCGAAACTATAGCGGTAGACTTGGAGGGTGGCTTTACCAACATATTACTACCAATTCATTTTTTAAAAAATAGATTTAACCAAGAGGGGGATTTAGAAACACTCGTGAAAGACAAATATAAATTGATCTATAAAGGTAAAGTGACACTTAAAAATGGTAATAAAATGCATTGTATAGAGTTTACAGAATGAGCTGATGGTATAATTAATATATACAATTTTTAGTGATACATGTCATTAAAAATTAAAACCTACTGTAATTTTTTAGAGTTTCACTAAAGTTTCTAATAGGAAAAAATATTCTTTTAACTTACCCCCCAAAAAGTCACTGGTTCTGATGTTTTGTGTTGAAAAATGTGTTATGATGTTTTGTGTTGAAAAATTTTATCAGGGGTCTAACAGAAAAGCATTTTCAACAGGATTTAACACAAAATTAGTTTTAACAGGGTTTATCACAAAATCAGTTTTAACAGAGATTGAAGTCGGAATCATTTTTAACAGAGATTGAAGTCGGTGGTCCAGGATTGGCATATCTATACTACTTATATATATATATATATATATATATATATATATATATATATATATATATATATATATATATATATATATATATATATATATATATGTAGCGGTTTCTGCAGTTAATTTTATTATTTGTTGTTGATCCTATTGACACCTGTTACAACTTGTTTACTTTGAAAGTTTCGTTTCCAATAAAATGTCAGTTCGGAGTTAGATATCAACGAGTCAACCTCATTTATAAAATATTATTATAAATAATTAGGTACCTTAAAAATACTACAAAATTGGTTACATCCGACGTGATCTTTTCATATTCTCGAATTATGGAGAACGTAAATCCCGAACAAAGATTTGAGAATGAGAACAATGAGTACAGAAGAATCCATTTTGTCGCACCTCCATTCTGGAAGGCCAATGTGTCAATCTGGTTTGGCCAATGCGAAGCCCAGTTCCGAATGAAGCAAATCACTGCTGACCAAGTTCAGTATGACTGTATCGTAAGTGCGATCGACTCAACAATACTCGCACAGGTGAGTGATTTGATAACGAATCCGCCCACATCCAATAAGTACAGCACCTTGAAAACTCGACTCATCGATACGTTTTCGGATTCTGAAGACAAACAGCTGCAACGCCTGTTGAAAGGTTCTACCCTGGGAGATCGACGCCCTAGTCAGCTTATTCGTGAAATGAAGGAACTGGCGAACAATAAAGTCAACGAAGCAGTTCTCAAGTCACTCTGGCTCCAACAGTTACCAGCGAACGTCAGGGCTATATTGTCAGTAAGCTCTGATCAGAATTTAAGCTCTTTGGTACCAGTAGCCGACAAAATTTTAGAAGTTTCGGAAAATAAAGTTGAATGCTCTACATTAACTGTAAGTAGTACAGAACCTAGCTCTTCTACTCAGTATGACGACCTAGTACTTAAGATTGATTCGCTTGCACGTAAATTAGATTCGTTAAGTAGTAGACAAAAAGGTTACAATAGACGTTCACGTTCACGGTCTCGTTCTAAACGTAGGGATCAGCTAGGAAAACAAGAAAAGGTAAATAGAAGTTCTTGGTTATGCCGATACCATTTCCGTTGGGGTGAGAAAGCATACAATTGCGAACCTCCTTGTGGGTTCCAACAATCAAGCCCCGGAAAACAAGTAGACCAATCGCTAGATGCGGCAGGTGATTCTGGCCTAACGACTAGTCGCCTTTTTGTTTATGACAGATCCACGAAGTTCAGTTTCCTTGTCGACTCAGGAGCGGACGTTAGTGTCATTCCCCCATCTAGTTCAGACAAAAAGAAGACATCTTCATACCAGTTGTTTGCAGCAAATGGAACAATTATCAAAACTCACGGCGTTCTTCTTCTGTCATTAGATTTAGGCCTCCGTCGAACATTTCATTGGCTTTTTATAATTGCTGATGTTTCAAAACCGATCATTGGCGCTGATTTTCTCGCTCATTACGGCCTTCTAGTAGATCTCAAAGGTAGATGTTTACGGGATTCCCTCACTTCATTGTCCGCAACTTGCCGTTTGCAAAAGTGCAATGTTTCTGCGGTAACCAGTGTAGATCCTTCATCTGCCTATCATTCACTTCTCACAGATTTCAAAGACATCACGAGACCCTCTTTCACAACTGTTAAACCAAAACACGATGTAGTGCACCACATTCTGACATCAGGTCCTCCTATAGCTGCTAGATATCGCCGTTTAGATCCAACTAAATATGTCATAGCTAAGAGGGAGTTTGATTATATGATAGCTCAGGGAATCTGCCGGCCATCAAAAAGCCCGTGGGCAAGCCCTTTACACATGGTGCCCAAAAAGACCGGTGATTTGCGTCCATGTGGTGATTTTCGCGCCTTGAATCGAATCACGGTCCCTGATCGATACCCCTTGCCAAATATCCATGATATGACACATGACTTGCATGGAAAAACTATATTCTCAAAAATAGACCTCCTAAAAGCTTATCACCAAATTCCTATGGCTCCCGAAGACATTAAAAAAACAGCAATAATCACTCCTTTTGGACTTTTCGAATTTCCCCAGATGACATTTGGTTTATGTAATGCGGCCCAAACTTTTCAAAGATTTGTTAACGAGGTAACTAGAGGGTTGAACAACGTTAAGGCATACATAGACGACTGCCTGATCGCAAGTTCCTCTGAGGAAGAGCACCTGAGTGATCTTCGTGCACTATTCAATCGTTTCAGAGAATTTGGCGTTGTTATCAACCCAGCAAAATGCGAATTCGGGAAGCAGGAGATAGAGTTTTTGGGACACCTCGTTAGTGCTGAGGGTATCAAACCTCTACCCAAGCGAGTTGACACCATCCTGCAGTTCCAGCCTCCAAAGGACATTCAAAGTTTGCGAAGATTTCTGGGCATGTACAATTTTTACCGGCGTTTCGTAGAAAAGGCAGCAGAGCATTTGGGATTGTTGAACGAGTTTCTCAAAGGTCATTCAGGCAAAGAGAACTCTGATATATTGTGGTCAAATGCAACACTTGAAGCTTTTTCCAAATGCAAGCAGGAGTTAGCGAATGCCACCATGCTTGCACATCCTCGTTCTGACGTTCCTTGGTCGTTGATGGTCGATGCTTCAGATGTAGCAATAGGGGGTACTGTGAATCAGAAGGTTGGAAATAGTTGGCAACCTCTCAGTTTCTTTTCCCGCAAATTAAATGACACATAGAAGACATACAGTGCTTATGACAAGGAACTCCTCTCTGCTTACGAGTGCATTAAGTTTTTCAGACACCTACTAGAAGGTAGAGTTTTTACATTATACACGGACCACAAGCCACTTATATACGCATTTCAACAGAAACCTGACAAAGCTACACCACGACAGATCAGATACCTTGACTTCATTAGTCAGTTTACAACCGACATCCAGCACATAGCTGGAAAGGATAATGTAGTTGCTGATTTTCTGTCCCGTGTTGAATCAGTGTGCTCCTCGCCTATTGATTTTTCTAAACTTGCCAGTGCACAGCGTCAAGAAGAGCTACCAACAAGCCCATCACTTGTGTGGAAGCAAATCCATTTTCGAGATGCCAGCTCTCCTGTGTACTGCGATGTTTCAACTGGTTTCATTCGACCCTATGTACCCCCAGAATTTCGACGCCAAGCGTTTTGTACTGTCCATGAATTGTCTCATTCAGGCAACCGATCAACATACCGAGCACTTAGTCAGCGGTTCATTTGGCCCTCAATGGCCAAAGATTGTAAGAACTGGGTTAAGGCCTGCATTTCTAGTCAAAAGAATAAGGTTCAGAGGCACACTCATAGTCCGCTAGGCGAGTTCCAACCTCCAGGCGACCGTTTCGCACACGTTCACATTGACCTGGTTGGCCCTTTGGTCCCATCCCAGGGGTACACATATCTATTGACATGTATTGACCGATTCACAAAATGGCCAGAGATAGTACCACTAACCGATTGCAAGGCGGAAACTATTGCACATGCATTTTGCACACAGTGGATCAGTAGGTTTGGTGTTCCCAATAAAATCGTGTCCGACAGAGGTCGACAGTTTGACAGTTCACTCTTTCACCAGTTAACAGCAATGTTAGGTGTCTCGCACAATTTCACCTCGTCATACAATCCAAAAGCGAATGGATTGGTAGAACGCATGCACCGACAACTCAAGGCTGCGATTCGTTGTCACGAGACAGAAAGATGGACAGAAGTTTTGCCATTTGTGCTGTTAGGTCTTCGTACATCTCTCAAAGAAGACCTGAACTGTACTCCTGCAGAAAAAGGTATATGGTACCACCTTGAGACTCCCTAACGAATTCTTTGATACCAAAATTGACTCTTTCCCATCTCATGAGTTTGTGGCTAACCTGCGGAGGGCAATGGACAAGCTGAGAGCCCAGCCGATTCGATGGCACTCAAAAGCAGCAGTTTTTGTCCATAAGGATCTGCAGACGTGTTCCCACGTATTTCTCCGACACAATGCCCTAAGGACTGCTCTCAAGCCACCATATGATGGCCCATACGAGGTTAAGAATCGCAAAGAAAAAACATTCACGATCCTGGTTAAAGGTAAAGAAATATCAGTCTCTATAGACCGACTTAAGCCAGCTTTCGTCGTAAATGACGCTCCTTCAAAAGATGTCAGCCCGGAACCACCAGAAGAATATCACACCCCTAATACATCAAGACCACACCCTCCAGCATCTCCTACAGAATCGAATTCACACCCTTCCGACTCTCAAGGACTACAGACACAACACCGAACAATCGATCTTCAGCATTCTTCTCAGTATCCTCCAGGACAGCTTCAACAACACCCATACAAGACAAGATCAGGCAGGATGGTTAAGTTTCCAGCAAAGTTTGACAGTTATCATTGTTATTAGAGAGGGGGGTGATTTGTAGCGGTTTCTGCAGTTAATTTTATTATTTGTTGTTGATCCTATTGACACCTGTTACAACTTGTTTACTTTGAAAGTTTCGTTTCCAATAAAATGTCAGTTCGGAGTTAGATATCAACGAGTCAACCTCATTTATAAAATATTATTATAAATAATTAGGTACCTTAAAAATACTATATATATATATATATATATATATATATATATATATATATATATATATATATATATATATATATATGTATGTGTGTGTGTGTGTGTGAAAAAGCGTTAAACTCTAGGATTCGTTTCAGAATGCCTCAAAACGGATTTCAATGAAGAAATTTTTTATTTTAAAATTTTACGAGCCATTGCAATCGCTCCATTTTCTACGAAAATTTGCTAAAATGTATATAGTCAAAATCGATCAGTGCAATATCAAGTTACTTAGGTAAACGGATTTCAAGTCCATGTATTTAGGTACCAACCTACGAGCGGTATAATGGTACAATTTTTATAAAACCTTATTATTTTATTAATGAAGTTACCTCAAGTTGTTACCTGAAATCAGTTTCAAGTAATTTCATTGGTTTGTGATGTTACAACAGTGTATGAGGTTACATAGATGTACCTGGTACATGGATTTCAAGTCCATGTATCTGGAATCCAAAATATCTTCCAAGGGTCCTAGATAGGAAATCATCATGCCTTGATATCAGGATTGCTTCCTCTTTTTATCTTTGTTTGCATTTGAGTTATACCTGAAGAAGGAATCAATTGTTCTGAAAAGCTTTGTAGATAAAAAAAGTCACAGTGATAATCTAAAAGTTCCCTATGCACTATACAACCTAGATCAATAGAGATGGATTATCGCAGAAGGTCAGGCAAATCCTTACAGGCAAATGATGAGGCAATATTTACCCCAAAAGTGCTCCCTGAAAACAATGAATTTCTGTATTTTTTCCTTCTCCCAAATGAAATTAACCCCTGTAGTTTATATTAACGTTATGTTGTTACATGTTGGCTTCCTAATTTTTCGAATAGAATTTTTAGGTTTTTAACTGTTGGCTAATGTTATGCTTATTGAAACTCGACGCATTTCAGAGAATTTATGGTTTAATGGACACCAGTGGAACTCCAAATTTCACTGAAACCAGAGCGTGTAGTTTACTCACGTTTTGCTCTTTTAATCCATCACAATTTAATTCCTGATATAGTAGGAGTAAATTGATTTGACATTCACGAGAGAGGAGTTTGATATACGACACCCAAGTAAGAAGAAGAGTTATATTCTTCTTTCATAATTAAGTTACAATGCTCCCTCACTGGCCTGTCCAAATTAATCGTAACTTTTGTCGTTCTCATAAGTTTTTGTCATGATAGGTTATCAGGGATTATGTAAGCTATAAGTCTTCATAAATATTGAGTATACTGAAAGTTTATCGTGGGTAAGAACGTCTACCTAACTCGCAAGTATTTGCATGTTATTCAACGATTTCTATAAAATTGAAACTGTTATTTGCTTCAATATATTACCTAGCTTAATAGAATAAAATTAAGCATTTTACGGTGAATCTCTTGAAAATGAATAATAAAGTTACTCTACTTCGTGTTAAATGGTGAGATGGTAACATCGTACTGGGTGTCTCAGGTTTCGTACTTTCAGATTTTATAACTAATTACTAACAAAAAGTGTTACTTGCCATTTAATGAATTTTTATAGAAAACTAAGCTATTGCAATGGCTCAAGAATATTTGAGTCTTTATGGAATTTCGTACATTAATTGCCGAATGGCACACATTAGATATAATGTGACGTATACCCCCGAGGTGTAGTATACCTTTGAAAACACATTAAATGATTCAAGGAAAGTGTAAAGGTGATTAGAAACTGAAACGAACAAGAAAAATTCAAAGTTGACGAAAATTCTTATCGGAATCACGTAGTCAAATCGTACGGGCTACCATACGATGTAGGTGTGTAGTCAATTTGGCCGAGAGTAACAAGGCTACACGTTCCCACGTGGCCTCCTTTCTGACTAGGGAAAAACCATCGTAACATCAAACTGTAAGGCTTAGGCTTGTTAGGCGTGCCGGAGAAGTTTGGAAATGATGTAGGTGCCTACTCTCCCTACTTGCACAGCCTCGAACTTCCGTCAGCCGTTTTCACAAAGCATAATCGCCTTTTCTCGAAATATTTTTCCCAACGTAAATAGGAACACTCAACACTGCCATGATAAAGTTCAGGCTTGAAGATATATCCTTGGTAGATAGGTACTTACATTATAAAATACGATTCAGAACAGAAAATGTAATCAATATTAACAATCAGTGTGTGGAAAATTAAATGCGATCGAATCTTGAATTGAAGACCGCTAAAGGAAAGGCCAGAAGTTATTGCTGAAATTGTTTCAAATTGTCGAGTCATTGCTGAAAGCAGAAAAATAGTGCCTAATAGGTAAAGAATAAAAAAAAAAGTTACAAAATTCCTTCGTGAGGTTATGCTGCAAACCCAAAATAGTAACGCTACAGTTACAATTTACATGTTAATAACGATGTTATTCTCCCCCGATCTCCACCCGAAAATCTAGCAACCGAGATCGGTAACAAATGGCATTTATAAATTAATCTGTTGCGATAGCACGATTGGCACTTCGCCATTCACCTGAGGTCTTTACTTAAAGGTAAATGGTGGCTGTACCAGATAGAATTCAACTAGACAGATGCCATGTTCAATTAATTACTCATTGCCACTACCCTACATTTCAGAATGTGGGCACGCAAGTTGCTTGAGAACGTAAATTTCGTATGATACACGGATGCACAGCGCGAGGGGTTGACGCTCATTTGCATATCAGGGCGGCCAGGGGACGAGATGGGATAGCCCACGATGGCTCAGTATTTCATGACATGAATCTCAACAGTATCCACTTCTTTGTTACGATCTAGTAATTCATCAACATCGACAACGATTAAAGTGCGGATATATGCCTAAACTGCTTCACACGTTAAGTCCAGAGGGGTCTCCCCTCTTCAGTTCTTGGGCGTGCCCAGTTGACGATACTTTTCAGCTTACCTGTAGTTGAGGAAGCAATCGGCTCTGAAAATATAACGGGCCTGTCAAAAGCTGGCCAGAAAAAAACAAAAAATCTGGAGAAACTTAATAAGCAAGGTGAATTGTATTATCTTGAACCTTCACTTCACACCTCAAAATCCAGGCATGCTACCTGGCTTTGACCTACCCTAGCTATGGTTTGAGACATCCCAAGTATAGAACCGATCCGTTGTTATTTTCTACCATCTGTCTATGCCTGATCTTATCATAAAACCTAGTCCATTATTAGATTATGGGTGACGGTGATGATGATCGTTGGAATCCTCATCGTTAAAATCGTGAAGCTGAATATCTACTATTACTAATATCTAATAATAGCTAATATCTACTATGTGACTGGCTTTTTCAGATTTCGTATGAAATGTGAGACAACCATGCACTTGATGCTTGGACAATTCCCATCGACAACCCCAGATCTGAGCATCAGTTTAGTAAATATCAGAATTCTGGAAACGAGGGTTGAGGTTTCTATCCCCCTCTAATAACATTATTACAAGGAGAAAGCCAAATAGTTGAAGAGCCTTGTAGTTGTTAAAAACTTCGGTTAAAATTCTTGACCGATCTACGGAACTATCAGTTTCTGAAGGGTTTTTACGAGTAAAAATGGAAAGGCATGAGTATTGTGACCCGATTTTTCTTTTTCGGAATTCCTCCAGAAAAAGAACCATCCAGAAATCTTGAAATTTTATGTGATGGATAAGGGAAGTTTCCCATTCTCTATTTCTCGTAAATGCCGCATCATGGCTCAAGCTCCTAGCCACCTTGAATTCAAGATGTTAAATCTTTTTTCACCCAGCAGTTAGACATTGAAACTTTTTATTTTGTCTCTCGAGTGTAGGAGATTTTGTTTTTTCAATAGTATCATCAATTTTTATTGTACAGTGTAGGTTCTTCCAGGGAATGATGGCCATTTTAGTGAATCGACGTTAGCAAAAAAAATAAATGGATAAATAAATATCAAAACAACTTGAATATTTAAAAGAATTGGACAAATGAACGATTAAAGATGAAACTTTAAGAGGCACTTTTTGACAGAAAGTAATTGTAAAATCTATTCTTGAAGAGAGTCGGGCCTCATTCTGGAACACCATGTATATGACCTCAATAGTTTTCAAATTTATTTATCTTACAAATGCGTAACTGTTTAATATATTATAGATATAAACGGTCTAGATTGAATTTAAAAAATTCAGAGTGAACGTGAAAAAACTGATGAAATGTCACCAAAGGTTTTTTTCTTTATTATCTGAATGACGGATCTGAATTTATGATTTTTGGAATTAAATAAATATGATGTTATAGCACCACATTTTTTCAACTACTGCACAGAAAATATTGCCAACTCCATAAATCAAAAAGTCGAAAGTCACTATCTACCAGAAATGTTGAGCTAGATGACGATTTACAAGTTTTTAACCGCACGTTTCAATTAACCCCCGTGACCGTGAAACTGAGCGCGGCTTAGATCTTGTCTCTATAAATTGGTATGGTAAGAGAATTGTACACCATGCCCAAACTACATTTTCCGCTAAAACTGTAGCTTATGCCTAGAGTGAGATTTAAACTTGTTTCATACACTTGGCCCTCAGTCAGGCACCATCTACAAATAAATTTTTGTATAGTATGTATATAAATGAGTACATAAATTTGTTTATAATAAAAATTATACCATTCTTGTAAAAACTGCTAAATGCTAAACTGTTTGAACCCATTGTTATAGACATTCGCTAAAATTATGTGCGCTTTCGTCTACCTCCTGTCAGTTTGAAATATTTGAAACATTGCAAGTTTTGGCTCCGCTCAAGGGGAAAGTTATAAATGGGTAAAAGTATGTAGTTACCTGCTTCCGAAGAAGGAAAACTTTATATTAGTTCGTTGAAGTTATTCTTAATTTCTTCCTTCAAAGAAAGCTTGGCCTGCCACCGCGGGTTTTGCATCAAGACCTGTAGCATTTGCTCCAAGTTTCGATTCAACGAAAATTGTTGCTATGCGAAATCCGTTATCGAAATCGAGACGGGATCAAATTCCAAAAGCAGAAAAACATAAAAGTACGTGAAATAGCTGGGTTTTTTTTTTTTTTTCTTTTTTTTGCGCATTTCCCCTGCGTATTCTTCGAAAACTGACATATATGTATTCAAAATTGTTAAATCCACTTATGTATGAATTTAAAAAAGCTGAAGATCACATTTTGTAGCCAGAAATTGGCAATTAACATTTTCCTCTAGCATAACGGAATGGGATAGTGTTCGTAACTAATTCTGTAACTGTGTCATCTATTTTGTTTTAATGTTGAAGATAAAGAAATATGGGGGAAAAAACCTCCGTTTTTAGACCTATTTCGGTGTCTTTATAATGAATATAGAATATCAAGACCACAATTTTGCTTTTAAGTTTTCATGTAACTAGTACTATGCATCCATCCTAACATACATATATTAAACATTGCACACATTCATATATTTTCATAAAACACGTAAATATGAGTTCAATTATGTCAAAACCCACACTTTCGCAGAGTTATTAAAATTGTATATTTTAGGCCGATTACAATATTTTCCACCAAAGTAATCAAAGTTAAAACAGACTACCCCATAATTTTCACGATAGCGCGCAAAATGTTAAAAATCCTCTACTTAACCCCCCAAAATGAAAATACTCATTTTTATGAGTAATGAGACATCTTGGAACCTCCGTTCGTGCTCCTCTCTCAAATAGAAACATTATGGGAGCATGGATAAAGGTGAAATGTCAAGGAGACCTTTTCACCTCCATTTTCCGAGGCAAATGTCAGTCGAGGGGTCTTCCCTGGGGGACGTGGAAGGGTGCTCGTGGCAGGTGCTGAGAACGTGAAGAAATGTTGGGGTGCGTGTGTTAGAGGCATCTACCAGTTTGTACAAAAGTATTTGAGAGAGAAAGATGCCGCGAACCACCGCCAAAGCGAGCATTGTCCGCGGGTGCCTTTCCAGATACGGAGAGTTTCGAGGAAAGACCCGCCGTTTCAATTACGCCCTTGAGAGCTTAATGCGGAATGGAGGGCAGAGACATAAAATTCGGTTGGAAGCGAGAATGCGAGGTTATATAGCTGAGAGATGGGTTATTTTCCTCTTGTTCGCTCATGCCTCTCCCCTAACCTGTACACAAGTAACTATTGTTCTCGCATGTTGAGCACTATTTAATGGGCGAATTGTTAAAATATATACTCACCAAACAATGGAGAACGAATCGAGTTGTATTACATCTTTGTACAGTTAAATCTAGGGAGGTGATAATGTTATTAGGTGTTTAACTTTTCTTTGTGTGGAGGGGCTGAATACTTCTCCCATACGGATCTTGACGACTTTGGTGATACCCATTTGATGAGATTTGGATATCAACTTGAAGATCTAAACGAAACGAAATGCCAGTCACTAGGACTCAATGATGCTGGTAATGTTTAGGTTTTATCACCGAACAATGAACTGCTATGAAATGTTTCACCATTAATTCTTCATCATTATTTTATCCTTCAAATTAATCATTTTCATTCGTAGTTTGGAAAAGGCAAAAGCCGAATTATTAAAAATAGTTATGTTCCGTTATTTTTATCATATAAATAATGATTAATAGGACATTTCCATTTTTTCCGACCGTCACGTCACGGCGAAAATATTGATTTTCTATTTATTTTTACGCACAACCAATGCGTTACTAGGGAAGTGTAATTCCCTTAGTTTCCATAGCAGGAAATCGTTCGCCACTTTTTGGAATGCTCTCATTTTATCACAACATCTCTACTAGCAAGCCCCTGTAATGTGAAGGACATAAACTAATATTGCCAAGTAGCCATAATGAACTAGTAATGTCTAAAATTAATCATTATTAAATGATCCGACTGTAGAACCGTAGGTCTACTGTCCGTTTTTTTTTTTTTTTTTTTTTTTTTTTTTTTCAATTTCTTCAATTTTTTTTTTTTTTAAGTTCTTTTAGAGCCAAATTCAGTAGGTGCTCACAATATATATATATATATTATTCTAGTCACTTCTCAAGAAGGGGGAGTCACAAATTGTAGAAGACGCTTCCAACATTCAATACATTCAAATAAACAAAATAAACTTATTTTTGCATTGCAACTTAAATAGTAATTCAAAAGCACTCTTTTTCGAGAAGCATTGCCTAATAGAGCTCCAAGTCTAGTAATGGATTTTTATTATAGGTCTAGGAGTTCACAACCATCGTCACTAAACAAAAAGAGTGACAGACTCTAATACGTACATTAAAAAAAGACATACTTATCCGACAATTCATTTTAAACTGTTCCTTGAGTGATTTTTGACTGGGTCCTTGATTAATGACGTCAGTTATACCAATTTAAATTATTTTTCTGCATTTATATTGGGGCTTATTCACATCTATTATATTTGGGCACTCATCAGAATGATCGGTTTTTTTGGGAAATACTTTTTCATGCTGAAGAGAATCCACGCAATATTTGGTTGAAATTCCCGACCCCGTTGTACGATTCACTTCTGAGCCTGTGAAGTGGTAAGCAAGCATGAAAAGGTTTTGGGAACTACTCTTCCGTGGATTTAAGCAGGGAGGGTACCTAATTACGGTAGAAGGGGGTGCTCTCATCAGGGCGTCGAATCACTTAAAACGAGTCATGAGTTCACCTTCTTCGAACTCCCACTGACTCAACCTGAGAGGCATTGAAGGTGGCATATCGTTCAAATTCAACGCCTTGGTTCGACTCAAGTGGTTATGAGAGCCCTCATTTTAGAATGGTTTGCAGTTCCATTTGGAGATGGAAATGAGCTTCGGAGGTTAGGTGGGTCTATATAATAATGAAAGTCGTCAGAGCTTGAGGAGAACAGGCTCGGGGTCGCTGCTTCGACTACTACCCATGAAGTTGGAGTGGAAATACATTAGGAGTTGTAATGAAGGTACATCAGCTTAGCTCTACTAGTTCCTGCTTGGGTATCTGCGTGTGACTTCAGGTGCAAAACTCTACGTAGATCGGTACCAAACACTGTAAAACACTTTCCTGTGAGAGGTCTCGTAGTTTGTAAATACCACATTAGTGACTCGTGGAACTATAATTGTGTTGTTCGTTTACTCATCAGGCTTAACCGACAAGGTTTAACTAATCATTACGTTGAAGTTCCTAAAGTTTTACGGTCATCACCCATGCGTAGGTAGGAAAATTGTGGGATTGTACTGAGACAGAGAAAGTATTACATAATCAATATTTATTTATTTAATACACCTAGCACGAATTCAACGTTACTACTAAATCCACTAAAACATACAAAGAATAAATAACAAAATGAATGGAGGATGTGACCGGAAACCACCCCAGCTTTCAATGGCTTACCAACGTAATTGTGAATTAATCATTGAGAATACAAATGAATAAGCGATTGTCATTAAGTATCTAAGCCCTGTTCAAACGAGAATGGGTCAAAAAAGTGCCAATAAATATATCAAAAGATGTGGTTGTATGAGGTGAAGGAGAGAAAATTACATGAGCGAGAAGTTCTGTGCATAGCACACGTTGAATAAAAATGTGAAGCAGTTAAATTAAGTGCTGCATTTGTATCCAGAAAGAAACGATATTTAACGGTATTCCGTAGAATTGAAAGTTGCAATGCGAAATTGAAGATCACAGAAAAATAAATTTAAATGTACTACATGAAATAAGCATACTTGCGCTTTCACCTATGTGTGAAAATAAAATTCATAAAAACCAAATTTTTAATAATTTTCTCTTATGAAATTCGTTTTGGGGCATTCTGATTCTGACGTTAAAGTTTTAATCCATCATAAATGCGGCAATTTCACCTTCATGCTGTATGGACCCTGGTGGAGTAATAAATAACTAGAATCTCTAGCAGCAGCTTCGTCTACTTCTTACGTCCTTACTACCATGGCTAACTTATGGGCTAACCATTGGCGCAGGTAATACTAAAAGTTTGTATATTCGTGAATCGCATCTTTTCTGAGCTTCCTGGTATCCCAAGGCCTACATCCACCCACCAGTCGATGTCGGTTGGCTCAGTTCTGACTCTCATTCCTCATCCTGTACCTACACCGCCAGCGCCTGCTTGCCGTTTGGAGCTCAAACAGAGCGGTTGCCGGTGCTGCAGCATAACTTGAATTCTTAAGGTAGCAATGTTGTAGCTTGACTGAATACCACTAACCGCTCCTAAACCAAGCTCGTCTGCTAAATTCGCTGATGCGCTCCATGATTCAGTAGATAGATCGAACTCCGACAGTGCTCTGAATCCCCCATATCCTCTCCTTGGGTTTAATGAGGTACAGATTGAATTGAAACCTACGATTATTTACTGGCATCCTATATTAAGAGTGCCAGCGCCTGCTTGGTCTGCCTCCACCAGCTTTGAGGGAAGTTTATGGAAAACAAAACGGACGGTAGACCTACGGTTCTACAGTCAGATCATTTAATAATGATAAATTTTACACATTATTAGTTCATTATGGTTACTTAGCAATATTAGTTTATAACTGAGCGTGATAAATCAGCTTTCCTTGACACTACAGAGACTTAGGTATTATGAGATGCTCTGATAAAATGAGAGCATTCCAAAAAGTTGCTAACGATTTTCCTGCTATGAAAACTAACACTGTGGTCCTCGATCGGATTTGACCTCAAAGTGCTTGCCCTTCAAATTTTCTTTCGAAATATGATTTGGGGATATGTTAGGATTATAATTCAGCAAAAACTGAAATCAAGCATTGAGCCTTTTTCTTTTTTTTTTTTTTTTTAATTCAGTTTTAAACTTTTTAATTGATACTTCAATCATGAAAACACGCTATAATCGCCAAAATTCAGAAAAAAATATTATTTATTATTTATGTGTCATTATACAATAGAATCTTCATCTAGTTTCATAGTTCTGACCTATTTTGTGATCAAATATAATTAGAAAAACAAAAATAACAACATTTTATTGAACAAAATAATGATTATATTTGCATGAGGCTCTTAATAAATGCCTTTGAGTATGTGTGTAGTATGTGCGTGTGTGTTTATGTCTACACTTGTGTGTGAGTTTATAATGATTCATTATATAAATTTCAGCATAAAATATATATCTAAATTGAATAGAAGATAAAAATAATGGCATTTCAACAGTTTACATATGCAGAGAATTATATTCGCAATAAACATTGTCCATATTCAGGATAGATTCGTGATACTTTATATTTGGCCCTCGTCGCAGAAAAATCATGATGCACGGCCTCCATAGCCTGTTCACTGTAAAAGCCGTGGCCATTTCGTGTTTGGTACAAAATTCTTCCACATAAAAGAAAACTGTGTTAGATTTTGGAGTGACTGGAATATCCAAAGATAAATATGATGCTTTGAATTCATTGATGTATTCAATGAATTTTGGATCCACCCTGACTGAGAAAGATGTTTTGACAACTTCATTGAACTTCTGGAAAGCATCAACGTATTTTAAACAACCTTTGCTACAGTTTGAACAACGCAATAAATCACGTTTCTGTAGCAAAATGCGGCAACTATTTCCTTTTAACGAAGGGCTCCCACGGGTAACACCTTGTTCTCTGACATGTCCAAAGAATTTGAAGCTGAAGCTCTTTTTTGGGCAGAGCGCTGTAGTGTTCAGCGTGAAATGACCCATGGGAGCCCTTCGTTAAAAGGAAATAGTTGCCGCATTTTGCTACAGAAACTTGATTTGTTGCGTTGTTCAAACTGTTTAAAATACAAGGATGCTTCCCAGAAGTTCAATGAAGTTGTCAAAGCATCTTTCTCAGTCAGGCTGAATCCAAAATTCATTGAATACATCAATGAATTCAAAGCAGCATATTTATCTTTGGATATTCCAGTCACTCCAAAAGTTCACACGGCTTTCTTTCATGTGGAAGAATTTTGTACCAAACACGGAAATGGCCTCGGCTTTTACAGTGAACAGGCTATGGAGGCCGTTCATCATGATTTTTCAGCGACGTGGGCCAAATATAAAGTATTGCGAATCAATCCTGAATATGGACAACGTTTATTAAGAGCTGTATGCGAATATAATTCTCTTCATATGTAAACTGTTGAAATGCTATCACTTTTATTTTCTATTCAATTTAGATACATATTTTATGTTAAAATTTATGTAATGAATCATTATAAACTCACACACAAGCGTACACATAGACACACACGCACATACTACACGTATACTCACAGGCATATTAAGAGCTTCATGCAAATATAATCATTATTTTGTTCAATAAAATGTTGTTATTTTTGTTTTTCTAATTATATTTTATCTCAAAATAGGTCAGAACTATGAAAATAGATGAAGATTTTATTGTGTAATGACACATAAATAATAAATTTTTTTTTTTCGGAATTTTGGCGATTAAAGTATCAATTAAAAAGTTAAAAACTGAACTTAAAAAAAACGGCTCAATGCTTGATTACGGTTTTTGCTGAATTATAATCCTAACATATTCCCAAATCATATTTCGAAAGAAAATTTGAAGGGCAAGCACTTTGAGGTCAAATCCGATCGAGGACCACCGTGCTAAGGGAGTTACTCTTCCCTAGTAACGCATTGGTTTTACGTGAAAATCAATTGAAAATCAATATTTTCGTCGTGACGTGACGGACGAAAACAAATGGAAACGTCCTGGTAATAATTATTAAATGATAATAATAACGTGAGTTTGTGCTTCGTTTGTCATTTAGCGCTCTATCCATGTGATAAAGTGAAGAATGAATTACCTTAAGAAAGGCTTTATTGAACAGAAATGAAGCAAAACTAAAACCAACATAGTTACGGAATTTCACAAGTGCTATGGACGCAAACAACACATGTGATGGGTTAATTATATATCATTCACCCCCACAATATTAGGAACGAACATAATCTTCTAGGTAACGAGGAGGGCGACGATTTCTCGTACTTCTCCGTGGTTGGAAGTCCGTATCCGGAATATTTCTTTGTGGTGGAGAATAAGTGTTAGTTGATGAGCAGGGGGGATTGGGTGTAATCAGCTGATCAGGGGATTCAGGGGTAGCCGATGAGTTCTCATCAGGAGTGATGTTCCCGTTTGGTGAAGACATTTCTTGACACGGTTGGTTTTCCTCTTCGCCAGATGGAGGGGGCTCATTCCCAGTCGGAGCAAGATGCCTAGTAGAAACTGTTGTTTCTCGGCCGTCCGGGTAGCGAATGAGAGCATAGTCATGATTACCGTCCAGGAGGGTAACTTCCTCCACTAATGGATCGTATTTTGATGAGCGATTAAATTTCCGTAGTAGTATGGGACCTTGAGTTAGAAGCCAGGAAGGAGTAGAGCTACCGTTCGCAGTTCTTCTTGGGTGGTTGAATAGGCGTTCGTGTGGTGTAGTGTTGGTGCTAGTGCATAGAAGGGAGCGGATCGAATGGAGAGCGTCTTGGAGTACCATTTCCCATTGAGTAGTTTGAAGGTTTTTATTCTTTAGGCCGAGCTGAATTGACCTCCAAATTATGCCGTTGAATCTCTCTACTTGTCCGTTTCCTCGGGGGTTGTAGGCTGTAGTTCTACTGGTAGCTACGCCATAAGAAGCAAGGAACAATTTGAGTTCTTGAGAAATGAATGATGATCCACGGTCAGAATGAATATATGCCGGAGCACCAAATATACTGAAAAGCTGTGTCAGGCAGCTACAAACTGTTGATGCGCTTGTGTCTGAGCAGGGGAAAGCAAATGGAAATCGGGAGTACTCGTCAATTATGGTTAGGATATACTTATTGACAGTTTGTGATGGTATCGGTCCCTTGAAATCTATATTCAACCGCTCAAATGGCATTGTAGCTTTTATCAGAGTTCCCTCATGATGGAAGAATTTAGGTTTAATTTCGGCACAAATTTTGCAAGACGATGTTATGCGTTTAATATCTTCGACAGAAAATGGTAAATTTTTACTCCTGACCCAATGGTTCATTCTAGTGACACCAGGATGGCATAAATTTTTATGTAAATTTACGAGTTGTTGATCGTTTTCTTTAGAGATGGAGCAGATTCGAGAAAGGGTATCAGCTGCCTGATTAAGTTTTCCTGGTCTATATGTTATGTCGAAAGAGAAGGATGCTAATTCGAGGCGCCATCTGATAATTTTCTCATTTTTTATCTTCCCAGCATGCTTTGAATTGAACATGAACGCAACTGAGCGTTGGTCAGTGATGAGGCGGAAGTGCCTCCCCAACAGAAAATGTCTCCATTTGCGGACTGCCTCTACAATGGCATAGGCCTCTTTTTCGATAGAAGAATGATGGCGTTCCGAATTTGTCAATGTTCTAGAGAAAAATGCGACTGGGCGATTGAGTTGTGTGAGTGTAGCCGCTATCGCTCCGTCAGAAGCATCAGTTTCTACACAAAAAGAAGCTTCGTCATCAATGCTTGACAAAGCTGCATCCTTGATCGATGCTTTTATTTGTTCAAAAGATTTTAGTGCGTCAGCAGATAGTGGGAATGGACTGTTGATTAGAGGACGTATCTGTTTTGAAAAGTTGGGTATGAAATTAGAGTAGTGTGAAAACATTCCTAGAGCTCGTTTAAGAGAGGAGGCGTCAGAAGGAGGCGGAAGGTCATGAAGAGGTTTCATACGGTCAGCATCAGGTCTAATTGTTTTGTTGCTAATTGAATAACCAAGAAAGTTGATAGATCGCAAGGAGAAAGAACTTTTCTCGTTATTGATGGCCAGATTAAATTTTGATGCGGCTTTCATGAAATTTGAGAGATTAATATCATGCTCAACTTGAGTTTTGCCACAGACGGTGACGTCATCCAAATATGCATAAGTATCCTTAAGATTTTCATCTCGAATCACCCCATCAATAACGCGTTGAAATGCCGCCACCCCATTCGTGACCCCAAATGGAATTCTCGTGAAGTGGAAGAGGTCTCCACATGCTTCGAATGCAGTGTATGCTCGATCATCTATGGGGATTGGAATTTGATGATATGCACTACGGAGATCGATAGTACTCCAAACTTCATATTTTGCTACTTTGTTTACAATGTCGTTTATTCGTGGGATAGGATAAGCATCTAAACGTGTGAACCTATTGATTGTGCGAGAGTAATCAATACACATTCGGCGCTTATGATTAGTGTTAGAGGTTACCAGAACTTGCGCTCTCCAGGGGGATATACTTTTCTCTATGATGCCATCTTTTAATAATTTACTTATTTCAGCTTCTATGAATTTTGAGTCACTATCGGAATATTGGCGGGATTTTATAGCAATAGGACGACAATCTTCAGTAAGATTTGAAAATAGTAGAGCAGGTTTGACGTTGGCTGTTTCTAGACTGCATATTCGGAGGGGAGCTTTAGAACCACCGAATTCAAACTGAACAACAGAATGTTGTTGCAGTAGGTCTCGTCCTATTATCAAATCGAAACAAAGATTAGGAATTATTGATAGAGTAACGTCAGCATATTTATGTCCCAAAATGTCTAAATTTACTTTACATTGGCCAGTGATTCTACAACGATGAGTTGCAGAAGCCAGCCCCACCTCCTCCTTCTTTGGATGGATCTTCAACCGAAGTTTCTGAGCCATTTTTTCGTTAATTATGCTCAGATCGCTCCCAGAGTCAAGCATTCCTGAAAGCTTATATCCATTAACATGAGTAATGACTTCTACTTTTGATTGGCGTGTGACAGAACATGAAATTATTGTGGAAAGAGAGGCGGTTACTTTGGATGGTTCTTTAGAATGTGATTTAGAGGGCGATTTGGAGGATCTGCAAACTTTTGCCCAATGACCTTGTTTGTCACAGGAGCTGCAAACGGAATCTCTGGCAGGACATTTTATGCGTGGATGTTTGTCTTTCCCACAGAAATAACATTTTGCTCGGGCAATTGCAACAGTATGATCCTCACTGTCACTATGGCTATCAGGTACCTGCGAATTAGAAACAGCGTTAATTGAAGGATGAGGATTTTCAAAATGCTGTGATTGAGATTGGGCTAACTCCATAGTACGGGCTTGGGTATAAGCGTCTGCCAATGGGAGGGTAAAATTTTCCAACAGACGTTGACGAATAGACGGATTGGATAATCCTTTTATGAAAGAGTCTCGGATGCAGTCATCTCTGTTCGTTTCAGCCGTCACTGCTTTAAATTGGCAGTCCCTACTAAGAATTTTGAGGGATTCCAAATAGCGGTCAACGGTTTCATTAGGTTGTTGTCTTCGGGCTAGTAACTGGTGTCTGGCAAATACTTCATTTACAGGTTTTATAAATAGGCTCTTTAGGATTGATACAGCCTCATTGTATGAATGGCAATGTGCTATATGATTGAAAATGTCGGGCGAAACGTAGTTGATAAGTAGATGTAACTTACTATCATCCTCTGCTTGAGCCGCACGAGAGAAATTCGAAAACTTCTGCAGCCAATGATTAAAATGGGATGGTGCCGAGTTCGAGTCTGGATCGAGATCAAGGATAGTAGGACGCAAGAGTTTATCCATTTCAGGTAACAAAATTTCTGTTCAATAAATTGTGATAAAGTGAAGAATGAATTACCTTAAGAAAGGCTTTATTGAACAGAAATGAAGCAAAACTAAAACCAACATAGTTACGGAATTTCACAAGTGCTATGGACGCAAACAACACATGTGATGGGGTAATTATATATCAATCCAAGCTATTTTCATTCTATAGGGGCTCCTCCTCTCATCCATCTCTCCCTTTTCTACTTTCCTCATCTTTCTCAATTCCTAAGGTCGGCAGAGATGAGTGAATCTCCTATATATTTCAGTCTCACGTTTTTATTTAGTAGTGTGCCTTTGATGCGAGTTTCGTAAGGAAAAACACTGCGAATTATTTCACAAAGGTGTATTTTTATTTTTTTTTCAATTTTTTTTTCTGTATTAGACAGCCCCTCTACGCAGATCGCTCACTGTTTTGGAAATTGTTGAGCCCCGTTATTAATTGGTAGGTATATATTTACTATCGGAACTCGGGGCTTCGCATCTCACAAAAAAAGGTTCACTACATTTGAGCACCAGGACCCCATAATTTTACACTTATTAATAAAGTTAAGGAACAAAAGGATCTATGACTAAGTCATCTTCCCATCAAGTAGAAGGGTTGCCTACACTGTATCTTGTTGCGAAACTATGTTTGTTCTTTGCACATTAATTATAATTGTTAATGCATTTCAGTAGATTGGTTATAGAAAAATCACTCTCAGAGGACCCACAGCTGATAAGTTGCTTCCATATTAAGTAACAATGTTTTCTAGCCGTTCCAAAGGCGCTGTATTCCAAATTTCACCATTGTAGATTGACCAGAACAGAATTTAGCCTGTGAGGCCCCTCAGCTGAAATTTCCACTTCCATGACTTGTAATTGTATTCTACGTGTTCCAGAAATGCTCCTTTTCAAATTTCATGATTTTAAGTCGATTGGGAAAGAAATCAGCCTCTAGGACTTCAGCTAATCAGTGCGCCTCCGTACCTCGTAATTGTTTTCGAGGTGTCCCAAATCTATCTATCTTAAATTTTAGCACCGTCAGTGGAATAGAAAGGAATTGGCTTTAGAGGTACCGCAGCTGATCAGAGACCCTTCATTATTTGTAATTGTATTGTAAATGTAGATTGTTGTAGATGGTTTGCTAGTCGAGATGCTTAGAATCCTAAACGCAGAACTGTATCTTTAATCATTAAACGAAATCAATTATACAAATAATATCAAAATAAATGCAACTGCATAGCCGTAGAAACCTTCCTAGGAGATATTAATTAAATTAAGGGAAACACCTACACATTACCAGTCCTTCTGTATTTTAATGAAAGCTGTCTAACTGAAAATCAAAGAGGTGATCACCCACCTACACTTCACAAGTATAGGATCCAGAATTTATGATAAACTCTATTTCGGAAATTCAGAATTCCATTGGAATTATATAAGCTGATACAATTATTGTCATTTTTTCGGGGCGATTTTCGTTAACATAAATATATACCTACCTAATGTTTTACTTGTTGCGATTCACTCCCGTGTTGATGTCTTTTTCCGGCCAATGTTTTAGCCCTAAGGGAAAGCAAACGGATGAACGCTCAATGACCTTTATTCAATCGTTGGGGGTGTCTAGCCGCCAGCGGTTTGTGTTCATGATGGTACATTTATTGTAAAATTAAATCTGGCGGACACCCCCAGACCCCCGGATTGTTAACCAATGAAACACGGAATGTGTATTTCGGGGATTCCTCGGAGGGCTGGTGGCATTCTGGTAAGTTCGGCCGAAGTTCATTCCGCGTTCTTGGAATCCAGCGCCTTGGATTGTAGACCTACGTGACGTAGACCCTTCCCGGGGATATTAACGTTTTATAAGGTGGCATGGCAACCCTGTGACCAATTGTGGTGTGAACTTATGAGTTCCAAAGACGAATAGAAGCATGGAGGCTCAGGTAAGTCGTTAAACAATCCCGGTGGGGGTAGCAGCTCGTACGGGAGAGGGGTGGGGTGGGGGGATCTTACGGGACGGACGCCTTCAAACCAAATAACCCTCAGTAAAAACACATTCTGTGTTAAAAAAAAAAACTTACAGCCCTTAGGTTCTACCCTATAGGAATGATAAAATGTGATGCCGATGTTACTGGCACATCCTCGCCTAAAGTATGATTTTTAATTCAAATTGCTTTAAAGTTCGGTTCAATACTTTCTGAGAAAAGCTTAAGACGGTGTAGATACGTCGTAGCCGTAAAGCGTATGCGTAAGGAGGACGGATGGATTTTTTTATTTTTTATTACGTTTAATAACGAATCCTTAGCGTGCCAAAGGTATGACGTGTTCTCAGATCAGGTGGAAATGTAGAAAGCTCGATCTCATATCGATATTTCTTGCCTTTGCAAAATAAAACACGGTTGGTGACAGCGTTGGGAAGAAAGAAGTTTATTAGCTCTCTGTGAAATCAAGACCCAACAGGTAAGGCGATATGAACGCGAATGCCAACGAGAAAAGACAGACCCCTATATTAACTTGTCACAATTCTCTCGCATTCACCTTTGATAAATTCCTTGGCCCAGCACGATTTCTCCTTCTCCGACAGGCTCTGAAGGCTTATTGAAATTCCGCTACATCGATTACGAGCTGAGATCATCTTACGTGCGATGGTTGTTTGGAATTTCATCAAAGCATAAGCTTGGGATTTAATTTACCTCGGCTAGTTTGAATCAACTGACCGATAACATCTCTTACCTACCTTTATTGTGTATCGGGTTACTCTCAATGAAAATCAAATGAGACCGGTTTAGCTAGGAATATAGTCGGTGCTATTATAGACCACGTAGTAATTTATCCATCATGCGGCAGAACTAGAAAAAATATTTTTATATTTGAGAAAGCAATGGCTAATAATGAAGCCGTCGAAAACAATATCCAATAATAATAGCGACCAAAGTACTTATTTGAGACGAGAACGAATATGAGTATATTTGCGTAGTTCACTGCTTATTTTTCACAGCAATAACAATCGCATGAATTGTCTGGCTTTCACCAAAAAATTTTCAGTTCAGTCCCACACTCCACAATAGAACTGCCAAACCTTTTTTGGAATACAAACTTTGTCGTTGTACGGTACAACTACATCACAATCCAGAAAAAAGTTAGAAACAAAGAGATTCTGCTTTTTGACAAGCTACCACAACCGTTTTAGAATCTTCAGAGTTAAGATTTTGAAAGCTACATGAAGATAGTTTAAAATCAAAATAAATTAATTCACCGAGTTCGCGATTTTAAAAAACTAAATTTTTAAACCCTAATGTAACTTTTTTATTTTTTTCTGTAGCATCGTTTATAAATGTCTAATTTTCCTTCCGAGTCCTCCTACAAGTTGCTGAAGCATTTTTCACTTTCGAGAGACAAAATTCGTTGTCTCTGAAACCAAAATATCCACACGAATTTCACGTCTCAGATCATTCTGAAGAGTATCCATTCCATATCTGACTGACCGATTTTGACGTCTTACGCTACACCTTGGCTCACTATTTCCCGCTATGGGATATTTATGATAATTTAAATCATTTCAATGATCTATATATTCATGGTACGGATAAGGGGAAAGTAGAAAACTCTGTGCCATGCCCTACATGTTTTTATTACACTTTTGACAATCGTAATGACAATTCATGGTTACGATAAAATGAGGATGTAGAAACTGCAAAAGTAATAAAATTCCGCACTAAAATCAAATTTTGGCTAAAACAATACTAAAAACTTTGCATCACATTTAAAAATCTATTTTTTAGGCAATTTTAATCATTTTAACGCATTAAACTGTAAGTTCCCTAATACTGCATATATTCATAGTTAGTAAATATGATTATGCACAAAATGGGTCTTTTCTCGTGAAAAATAGCTGAATAGGTACTTACCTGATAGAATGTTGAATTTAGTTGTTGTTTCATGTAAACGTTTGTAATTTAAAGTTTACAGTGTTTACCAAGTTACTGAGCAGCCTACCAATCGATAATCATCACCTACGTTCTGGTTTACAGCTTCCGAGTCTATTTATATATAGCAGATTTGTTTCCACTTTCGTGGAGTGACCATCAAATTTGCTCTTAAATCAAATTGTCTACTCGCCTTTTACGTTTTAGGCCATTCTGAACAAAGTCCGTTACGTGTCGGTCTGTCTATCCTTGTAAACTTGTAAAGATGCGCATTTTCAAAAGTCAAATTGAAAGCATCGTCCATCCGCCTCCCTTGTCCACAATTTTCCTTCATAAATGCTGGACCATTTTATAAGAAACTGTGACCTTAAATCATATTTTGTTAGTATATTTGAAACTGTGTATGTTCAATTTGACCATTCAAACTAACCTTAATAGATGCTTAACAAAGAACCTTGTGAACAGAAAATGGAAAATAAATTGCTGATTGCTTTTCTTAGCGGGAGATTAGCGGAGATTTTAGCGGGATTAGCGGGGGATTAGCGGAGATAGAGATTTTAGCGGGATTTTGACAACTCTTATTTTGATGTCTGAATGATGATGTTTGGCTGACAAAAAATACTGTAGCTCCACTTTTATCTGCTGTTCTTCATTACTTTTTGGTCTGAGAACAGCTAACTGATTGGTCCGCGGATCGGCTAATCTGGGAGTAAACATTTACGTTGGAACAGTGAAAACGCTGACTCGCGGTTGTCATCTAGATCCTGCGTAACTAGACTCAAGGGTTAACATCCATTGGTATAACGAAGCCTAAGTGTGAGTAGAAAATTTCCAACAAATACTAATTGAAATATAGCCAAAATACATTGTTGGCCTATCGCAGTAGCCATGAAACTGGATCTGGAATCATCACTAGAACGGATGTGTATGGACCATCGCCGTCGGCGCTCGAGGTCGCTGTGTTACCTCCATTAAAACTCAGCCTTGTTGCGGCAGTTGCCCATTTGTTACGCTAATTGAGCCATTTCCAAAGGAAGCCAGACGTTCTATCACGGACCGTATCCCCGTCACAATATACCTACTCGTATTATATCGGTACGAGAGCTACACCATGTGAAGCACGGGTCATCAGGAAATGCGAACTATCAGTAACTCTGGTAACACTGTGGTGGTACAGTCATTAGACGGGCTCTCTCCTGATTATTAATTCTGAATATTGTGATATGTACATGAAAAGCCAGAAGATGGAGAGAAAATTTACGAGAGAGGTACACTTAGTCAAATCATAAAAATGCGAGAGGTTGACCGATCGAAGAGCTCACTTTTCATCCTTCAGACACCATATAATTTTAAACCTTCCCTTCCTTTACTTTTATCACGAAGAGAAGATAATTGGTATACATTTCTCAACAACCTTATTCGTAGCTCGATAAATCACGAATGAATGAATCTTTATTGATACACTTAATTATTGCTAAGAAAATTAAAGTTAATTGAAAAGGTTAGGATGATTAATTGGTAATTGACAGTAACATCAAAAGGTCACAGAAGTACTTAATGGAAGAATAATGACATTCCATAGTTGCATTCGCATTAATAACCATAAAATGTATACTTTCGCATTATTGATCATCATGTAAATTTGCCATTCAATGTGAATGGCACACAACCTGATGTCACGCAGCTGACATAAGTTCACCCAACACAGTTACGAGTATAATGCAGATTCTATATCCAGAGTATAATCCGTCCTCACTAGCAAGTCGAGTACCGGGAGCGAGCACTTTCGATGTACAGATATTCAAGAGAGGTGTCGCCTAGCAACTCTGGAGAACAGAAGAAGCTCGGCAGGCTTGATGTTTCTTCAAAAACTATTACACGGAAGCATCGACTGCCTACCACTTCTCTCGAAAATTAATCTTTTAGTTCCACATACTACCTTCTCATCATTATTATTTTTCATCCCTTTTTCCTCAACAAATTACTTAACAAACCAAGTAGTACATAGAATCCTCCGTAATGCCAACCACTTCTTATCTCTGAATCCCGATTTTGATTTCTTCACCCCTGCGGACATTGAAATTACTCATCACCTCACAGTGTAATTATTGTGGATTGTAATTTTATAAAATTTTGTACTATTTCTATATCATTTTCTTAATTTTGTATAAACTTGGTCTTTTATTTTACCTCATGCACTTATAATTTCAGATAATTGTGATTTATATTGAACTAGAGGCCTGTTAGGGCTTGGAAAGCCCTAATCTAGTCCGTATAACAGTAGTACCTAACAGGAACCCAGCACATTATAGTAACGATATAAGTCCTACCTATTTGCGGCGTTATGTGACCTGGTGCAAAGCTAAGGTGATATTAATAAATGATTGAAAAAGATTGAATAACGATCAAAATGTAAGTAATGTAATAAAATAAATACCACCAGTTGAGGTGGTCCTCGCCACTCAGCTGATCAGAAAAGACCTCATCACTTCACTCGTCTCTTAATGTCCCAGAGAGTCTCCCTATCAAATTTCAACTTCCTACAGTGAACAGGAAAGAATTTAGCTCACTCAGCTGATCAGAAATGACCTCAGACTTACCGACACTTTTGCAACAAACTTGAGGCCGTGCTGATTCGGAATTATATATTTTTAAAGTCTCGGAAATATCTCTCCTAGATGTTAGTAACTACACTACGTTTCTTACTAACCGTGAATTGATGGCAACTGTTGTTACCGTCACTGCCTAATAAACAACTCTCGTTGATAAGGGCCGCCTAGAACACGATCAAGGCGGGTATAGAGACGCACGGCGACACTTTTGCAACAAACTTGGGGCCGTGCTGATTTGAATGTGCACTCTTACACTAAAATCGGACCTCGAAGTTCTTCACAATTTCAAAGACCGTTCGGAATTATATGTAAAGATGTTATTGGGCTCTCCCGTTATAAATAAATATCATCATCAGGCTTTAGTGTACTGTTTCGACGGACATCATAAGACGAATGAAACTGGGGACTCCATTTTGAACAGCTGGGCAACCTAAATTCTCTCCTGCTCAATACTAGGAAGTTGGAATTTAATCTGGACCGCTTCTGGAACCACTAGAGACGATGTGTTTAGATGGCGAGAGCCAGCAGTTACGTGCCGTGCCTGTCTGCCTGCGTGTGTGTGCGCGTGCGCGCGTGTGTGTGTGTCTATCATGTGTCCGCGTATTCTTAAAACAAGCTTATTTTCGACCATTTTCATCCGTATTCGGATGACATTTTCAGGGAATGTGCTGGCTAGGGTGTAAGAGGTCTCCTCAGTTTCATCGCTCCAGACTCAAGACTCCACTCTGCGCCTGCGCAAACGTAAATTCCATCAAGCGACTGTCTCTCACGCGCTAGTCGACTGATCTCGCTCAAATTTGTATGATAGTTGGGGGATGACGATTTGGTCATCCCATATCAGTTTCAACAGGATTGTACCGTTTATAGCTACTGCGCATGTACCAATGTGAAATCCTTGTGACGACCTTGATTTCCGCATTTTTCATCCAATTTTGGTGAAGTTGTTAGTGAATGGACGGATTAGGTTGTAGATGGCCCTTCTCAACTCTTCAGTACATTGAGTATCATTTTTTCCTTCCATTATTGACCAATTATGACGTTTCGCTCTACTTCATAATTTACTATTGTCCTCTATGGATTTATTCAAGATCAATGAAGACTTTTCAGTGATCTAGACATTCATACTTCATAAACGAGGAAGCTATGTGCCACACCCAACTTGGCAGAAGTTTTTGAATTTCAGCTATTATTGGCGAGGAGAGGAACCTAAGTAAAGTAAACATTATAAATGAAGCTGATCACGAGTAGGTGAATTAATTATCAATATACACTCCGATCCAGGCAACGGTCGATAAGTCAAATCAAATCAAACAAAAAAGTTTAGTACAATAATTAGTCAAAACACTCAGGCATAGGACATTAAGTGTCAAACGATTCGAGGAAACATAAAATTAACTATAATTTCATGTAAAATTGTTTCGATAAATTATATAGGAAAAAATGAAAGTGTTGATGAAAAGAACTGTGAAACAAAATAGATATAATGCCGTCTGTTGATATTCAAACCATATCAATCCGCTAATTTGGCGTCTCGGCTGGGGCGTACCCGACCAACCATGGATGCCTCCCGAGAGTGCCCATCTATTTCAGGAAGGGCGCCTAGACAAGATTCGTGAATCGCTCCTGAGGAAAGAACGTACCAGGCGAAACCGCTCACGGACGGACAGAGAGCCCCGAGCCGAAACTTTGCACTCAAGGACATACATCCAGACACTCATTGATTTCATGCACACTAACATTCATACGTGCCATCTAACAATAAGAACTTAACGTTCAGTAAGTAGGTACATCAATGAATTATATTATAATAAAAAATAAAATGTCTAACAGTAAACAGTTCTATCACAAACAAGCACGAGTAGTTGTATAAAAATTCCTCAGCTGCTGACATAAATTTACTATGGCTGCAATATAAGCTAATTTAAGTGTACATGCATGGATTATAATTCTTTGTAGAAGTCAAAAGGCATTCCGAAATTCAAAGCAATAAATAAATACTTGAGACTTCAACAGAAATAAGTCGTAACGAGAAGACATTACTAAATTAAAAATTTTGGAATAAAACTGACACAGAAAGAACATCACTCCAATTTATTAAGTGGAGTGATGATGGCCCGTTGGTTTTCCTCTTCGCCAGATGGAGAGAACTCATTCCCAGTCGAAGCAAGATGCCTAGTAGCAATTGTTGTTTCTCGGCCGTCCGGGTAGCGAATGAGAGCAATGTCATGATTACCATCCAGTAAGGTAACTTCCTCCACTAATGGATCGTACTTTGATGAGCGATTAAGGAATATCAGCTAGGTATATAAGATGAATATATATATATATATATATATATATATATATATATATACAGGATGTCCCCAAACCCCCCCCCCCCCCCCCCCCGCCCTGCTCTGCTAAAATCGTTAATATGGGTCCAAAAATAATTTTTTTTTTTTTTTTTGCAATCAATGTTTTTTTGTAAAGATCTCAAAAATGATAAAATTGCGCATTGCGCGCAGTCTACCATTTATGTGACAGCAATGAAAGTTATAGAAGACCCTCTTCTTTTTCAAATGAATTTACTCATTCATTATTCTAATAAACTCCGCAATAACATATTTGTTAATTAATACTATTATATTCAGAGAGTCGAAAACAAGAGGGCTTTTTTTTTTATACATTTATATAAAACTCATTTGCCGATGGCCTTCCATACCTACCTATATCTATCAGTTCTAAATGCAGCCTTATGCTAAAGCAGGAGCTGAGAGAAGTATCGTTCGCAAAAATAGAGAAAATTTTTGAACAGTTTGTTTCTTGGTCAATTACAAAGGTTCATTATTGAAAATGATAAACGAAAATGTTTACGAGGAACTTTCTTTTACTAATAAGCTCTACAAGTACAAAGTTTTTTGTACAAACTGAAGTTTTCTTTGCATATCTGCACGAATTTCAATCAATTATAAATACAGCTTCACTACGTTTGGCTATTAGTTGCTAGCGACTCCCAGCTAAAACCTACTACGGGAGTTCACTCGTCAATGACCTTTAGGAACATTGTGCTATTGTGATCCTAATTACGGTAGGTAGCTCAGGCTTGGTCGCGATAGATGTGAGCACAATTGGTTTTTTTTTTTTTTAATCTGAGTAAGGATGCTTATCTTTGGAAGTTTTTGAGATGTGCGACTCTCATAATTTCGTGCCTTTAAACTGGTCCCGTTTCATCGGCGAACCTGGAGGTGTGGGGTTTGGGTGAAACATCTTCTCAATTTATTCTTGCATCCTGAAACCCAATCAACTCTTCACAACTCCGCCACCTCTTTCTTGCTCCTCGGAGACACATGCTTGAAGCCCTTGGGATGGCAAAGGCCACTCTGGCCCTCGGCCACCCTCGCACTACTCCTTGAGGTCTTCCCCATTTGTCACTTAGCTTTTCCACCATGACTTTTAGAAATTTCGACAGCTGTGGTTTTCAACACGTAGGTTTTCGAGATGAAAGGTTTCTCACATTTCCGCTCAACCGTGACAGCGGCAGCGCTGGGGTAGTTTCGACGGTTGCAGGAGCTGGCTACAACGGCCTTTAATATTTAAATAACTTGTCACATCACATAGTCTGCCAGTTACGTATCTTTTTGGTGAAGTTTCTAATAATATAACATTTTTCATCCACCATCTCACTTTATGGTCGCGGGAAAAGCGTCACACAAATGATAAAATACCGAGTGCAGAAAGTTCAGGAGGCAGGCCTCCCCAATTCCGTCGTTTATTTTGAAAAGGTTTACCCGAAAAATGTCTAATTGATATGAAGAGAGATGAGAAAAAACTATTTAATAAATCATTTCCGAGTATGACGTGAAAATTTTTTTCCAGTAGTGCAGCATGATCGTATGAGCGAATTTTCGTAAGTTAACGTTTTATGTTTATGGTGAATCGTTTTGAAATTTTAGCACGCTGAATGCAAAGGAATTGTTAACTTCCTTTTTATGGCAAAAAAACTCGTTCTAAATAATACTCTACGAATTCAAAGAAGAAAAGTATAAATTAAAAGTGTGACAGCAAGAATGCATGAGATAGAGAACTATCGGTCGATGAATAATGGAATGATTTAATGGGCTTCTCTCCTGGTCATTTATACAGGATGGCCCGAATGGGGGGTAACCCCGCCGGGCCAGAGTACACATAGATTAGGGTCCACGGGTCTGGTGTATACACTACAAAAAGATTTTTACGTTTTTTGCAGTTTTGATCGATTGTTTAGCAAATATTAGATAATAAAATTCAAGTACATTTGTCACCATATTTCGTGGTTGGTGTTTTTCACTTTTTTCACTAACGTTCTATTGAAAAATGTAAGTTTAACTAATGCTGTCAACTTTACCCATTTTTAGTACTATTTTTGAAATTCGCGACCTATTTAATGTGCTCGAAAATTTCTGGCCAACAAACTCATCCTTTCACTTGGAAAGCTTGATTTTTTGGCGCAAGGACAGAGTTTTTATCGCTATCCTAAAGAAAGTTCTCGTCTGACAAAGCGAGTTAACAAAATAGTTTACGGGTAATAGATCTCTATACTAATACATATTTGATCTCTCTATATGCCACTGGGTGAATGGGTTCGTAAAACCACTGCGAAATATGCTAGTAGTGGTATAGCAGCATTTGCTCTTCAAACTTTGGTAATCCTTCGTTCGTATGAATATTGAATCGAGGTTTCGGATCAGATGAGAGAGCCGTCCAACTACTTCGCAATCCACCTGCTGTCTCACTGAGACAACTCTTGTGGAAATATCACTCTCTTGAAACACAGCGAACTGGAAACTATCAAACCAAGTGAGGGGGACCTGTTTCTCAAAGCTGTTATATCTCAAATTCTAAGTTGAGCCTTTTGTCAAGCCCCAGGATGTAATAAAATGAGGAACCTTTCCGGCATAAATACGAGTTGGTACTCCCTAAATTCCCTTTGACACTATGTTCCGAACACGTTAATCTGCAATTGTGTATTAACGTATAAATTACCATCTAGAAAAATAACCCAACATAATTATGGTATACTTTAATGCAAATTATTACTTATTTATCAAGTATAATTTGTTCGGCTTAGTTCACTAGCATTTCAGTACCTACTATTCCGACTAAACATTTTTCCAGTTATCAAAGATTATCTGTTATTCTATTCTCACCTATGATATTTTATTATAAATTATTTTACCATCCAATATAATATTCTATGTGGTGAAAATGTGAAGAAATTATAAATAAATTTCTAGTAATGTTGCCGCAAATAATAAAAGAATGGTTTATCATTTCATTATTTGATAATTGTTATGTGCCACTCGCTGGATTACTTTGACCAATTGCCTTTTAACCTTTCCAACGTTCCTTTATTTGGACAGTTCAAATTATAATTGTGGCCTTTTGGCCATATGTATGTGTCATTCCAGTCGATAACTCTCGATAGTATTCTTCTTGCTAAACAATCGATCAAAACTGCAAAAAACGTAAAAATCTTTTTGTAGTGTATACACCAGACCCGTGGACCCTAATCTATGTGTACTCTGGCCCGGCGGGGTTACCCCCCATTCGGGCCATCCTGTATAAATGACCAGGAGAGAAGCCCATTAAATCATTCCATTATTCATCGACCGATAGTTCTCTATCTCATGCATTCTTGCTGTCACACTTTTAATTTATACTTTTCTTCTTTGAATTCGTAGAGTATTATTTAGAACGAGTTTTTTTGCCATAAAAAGGAAGTTAACAATTCCTTTGCATTCAGCGTGCTAAAATTTCAAAACGATTCACCATAAACATAAAACGTTAACTTACGAAAATTAGCTCATACGATCATGCTGCACGACTGGAAAAAAATTTTCACGTCATACTCGGAAATGATTTATTAAATAGTTTTTTCTCATCTCTCTTCATATCAATTAGACATTTTTCGGGTAAACCTTTTCAAAATAAACGACGGAATTGGGGAGGCCTGCCTCCTGAACTTTCTGCACTCGGTATTTTATAATTTGTGTGACGCTTTTCCCGCGACCATAAAGTGAGATGGTGGATGAAAAATGTTATATTATTAGAAACTTCAACAAAAAGATACGTAACTGGCAGACTATGTGATGTGACAAGTTATTTAAATATTAAAGGCCGTTGTAGCCAGCTCCTGCAACCGTCGAAACTACCCCAGCGCTGCCGCTGTCACGGTTGAGCGGAAATGTGAGAAACCTTTCATCTCGAAAACCTACGTGTTGAAAACCACAGCTGTCGAAATTTCTAAAAGTCATGGTGGAAAAGCTAAGTGACAAATGGGGAAGACCTCAAGGAGTAGTGCGAGGGTGGCCGAGGGCCAGAGTGGCCTTTGCCATCCCAAGGGCTTCAAGCATGTGTCTCCGAGGAGCAAGAAAGAGGTGGCGGAGCTGTGAAGAGTTGATTGGGTTTCAGGATGCAAGAATAAATTGAGAAGATGTTTCACCCAAACCCCACACCTCCAGGTTCGCCGATGAAACGGGACCAGTTTAAAGGCACGAAATTATGAGAGTCGAACATCTCAAACACTTCCAAAGATAAGCATCCTTACTCAGATTAATAAAAGTAAAGATATTAAAAAAAAAAAAAAAAAAAACCAATTGTGCTCACATCTATCGCGACCAAGCCTGAGCTACCTACCGTAATTAGGATCACAATAGCACAATGTTCCTAAAGGTCATTGACGAGTGAACTCCCGTAGTAGGTTTTAGCTGGGAGTCGCTAGCAACTAATAGCCAAACGTAGTGAAGCTGTATTTATAATTGATTGAAATTCGAGCAGATATGCAAAGAAAACTTCAGTTTGTACAAACTCCAGGGATCGATTGTAGAGCTTATTAGTAAAAGAAAGTTCCTCGTAAACATTTTCGTTTATCATTTTCAATAATGAACCTTTGTAATTGACCAAGAAACAAACTGTTCAAAAATTTTCTCTATTTTTGCGAACGATACTTCTCTCAGCTCCTGCTTTAGCATAAGGCTGCATTTAGAACTGATAGATATAGGTAGGTATGCAAGGCCATCGGCAAATGAGTTTTATATAAATGTATAAAAAAAAGCCCTCTTGTTTTCGACTCTCTGAATATAATAGTATTAATTAACAAATATGTTATTGCGGAGTTTATTAGAATAATGAATGAGTAAATTCATTTGAAAAAGAAGAGGGTCTTCTATAACTTTCATTGCTGTCACATAAATGGTAGACTGCGCGCAATGCGCAATTTTATCATTTTTGAGATCTTTACAAAAAAACATTGATTGCAAAAAAAAAAAAAAAAATTATTTTTGGACCCATATCAACGATTTTAGCAGAGCAGGGCGGTAAACTTCAAGTATCAAAAATATTATCTTCTAAGCCAAAGAGCGCCAAAATGTTCTCCTTACAAAAGATGCTCTTTAGGACGAATTTAAACAAAATAAAATAGTTTCAGTAGCAGTAATTTGCGGTAGCGGTGTTTATCTCATTTAAACGTGTCAGGTTCACAAAGGTGAAAATGATAAATTTTTACAATCTCGAAATTACATATTCTCCTCTAACACTCAAAAATATTGAAGCGTGTATATGTTTTTCGGCTATGAAAAAACCTGTAGTTTGCTTTCTAACAAACTTGTATGTACTGTATGACCCGAAAGAGCCAGTTGTTGTAAATATTATAATATAAAACCCCAACTCCCCCATATTGTTACTATGTACAATACTACTAAACCATTATTTGGATCGGTTGTTATTGGAAAATCATTATTGATTCACTGTAAGTTAGAGAAGTTTTGGATTGGTTGTCCCGTTACAAAAATTTGAAGGAAGTTCTCGCAAGACTCCAGCCCATTTAAACATATAGGTACATGTTAATATTCATTACATTTTAGGCCTCTGACCTCTCTCAGTCAGTCTTCTTTGAGTACGTATCTGATGGTACACACGCATTGGAACGTCTATATAGGTAAATACATCATTGTAACCATAGTTTATTTTGTGAGGAGAGAATTCTTGCTATGGTGATTTTATGTCTGAAAATCTTTCAGCCGTGAGAAGATATTTATGATTCTAACTTTAACGTAAAGCATGTAAGATTACTCATAGGCAGTCAAGACGCTAGAAAATTAGAAAATTATTTTTCTTAGTTGGGCGGGGGAGGGGGGGGGGTGAAAACTGTTTTCTTGGGTAATTACATGTAACAGAAAAATGAAAAATCAAAACTGCTAAAAATTGTTAGAAATCCGTCATCAGTAAAACGTATTACAACACAATGATGTTCAATAAAGTTCAAGTCATTAAGCATGATCATATGAGCAAATTTTTGAAAATTACCGTAAGTTAAAACTTAATATTGTTTTGTAATTTGAGCACATTGAGCCTACAGATTGTTAATTATCAATTTTGTCGCTAAAAACTCGTTCTAAATAAAATTCTGTGATTCAAAGAAGATTTAGGATATTTGGCTTTCTTCAGTTTTTATCGACTTTTCAGCAAATAATAATGAAATTTAGGTATATTTTCCTGAATGTACATAAATTTTTTACGTCGTTAAACTTTATTTGAGCTACATTATACTTTTAAAAAATACACATTTTAATAAATTGTAGCCATTTGTAGCCATTTTTAGTAGTTTTCTCAGCAATTTTTTTTTTGGAATTTTACCAATTTAATGTTCTCAAAACGTGCTGGTCAACGAACTCATCTTTTTATTTAGAAGCTAGATTTTTTGGCGCAAGAACGGAATTTTTATCTAAACCCTAAAGAGTGTTATCGTCTGGAATGATTCATGAACATACATATGAAAAAGCGAAAGCGAAGAATCGTTTCAGAATGCCTCAAAACAGATTTCCATGAAGGCATTTTTTTTTTTTAATTTCGAACTATTTTAATAGCTTCATTAATGCTATGAAAAAAATGCGCTAAACCGATGTTTGTCATAGATTAATCTGGTAGTTAATAATTGTTATGCACACAAAACCGTCAAATTAAAAATAAAATAAATGAATAAAGTGCGATAAGTTAGGAAAAATCGCTCATATGTTCATGCTACAAGACTTTAAAATTCTTGATAATATGAAATTCGGGATGAACATCAACTGCAGAATGAGCAGCACAATGATATACTTTCGGTTTTCCTTTTACTGCTTTTGCCTGCCACCACCAGGAAACGCGACTATTCTTCAGGCCTTGTAATACGGGCCCCTTTCAAGGCGGCTTTGCAATTAACCGCAGGAATTAATCACAGTCTCTCCCAATTCATTATGCCTCATCCCTTTCTCCTAGACACTTTTATTATACGAATGTCCACAAAACAGTTTTTCTCTCCAACACGAAGGACAGTTTCGAAAGACGAACGTCTAGCTATGGGTACGGTAAAAAATGGGGTCAAGATAGGAAAAAAGCATTGCGTAAGTAAATTAAATTAGCAAGCCGGTGTTTCCTTTTCTTCTTCTTTTGTGCATTTTGTTCTTTGTCACCACTGGAGCCCAGAGCACTTCCAAGTCCTCCGCTTCTACCCTTCTACCGGACTGCTATTTCTGTGAAATTGAATTTACACAAAGTTGGCTCATAATTTCGCTTCCGTCTTTTTGAACGTTCTCGGGTCCTCGCAAAGGAGATGGCGGGGGAAAAATCGATTTATATAGCACAACTTTCCCTTCCTAATGGCTTTCCCTAATGAACTTGTCTTTTTCAAACAGGTTCGACCAAATATCGACCTCAATCGATAATGAATTAGCATTTTTTCCCTTCAAAAACTTATAAGGAAAGTATTCTTTCATCAAGTTTTTAGCTGAGGAGAAAGGCCTTTTCAAGAGCTTTCCATTTATTTATTCTGCCTTCATGAAATATCCAGTAATATAGTGCCGTTTTAGCCGTGAGAGTTTGGTAGTTACAGTCTATAGAAACACAGTTTACTGAGAAAAAAGAGTAGTAAACAATCTCTCACACATTTAAAAATAAATCGATTACAAAAGTAGTTGGATTACCCAGTGGGTACTCCGAATTTTTTTAAATTGTTTGCCAAGTGACCCCATTTTAAAATTATCGCCTAATGAGACTGAGTCATTAATGTCACTCATACGTATTTGAGACGTCCACGTAATTGGAATTGATAGTATTTTCCCTTATCGACTCACTGAGAGGAGGCGATTTAGTCACTTATAAATCAATTAGGCGACAACGTCAACTAACGGTATTTCATTCAATGTGAAGATCCGATTTCAAAATAAGGCTTTTTTTCTCCGTTTTTCCCCCTGGTTGTTTTTTTTTTTTTTTTTTTTAAGTGATCCACTACATATTTTTGTAAGAATTAACTGATGTTGGATATTTAGTTTGCCTTAGTTTTCCTGTAATTAATAAAATTAAAATTCATTTATTTATTTATTATTATTATTTATTTTTCTGAATCGGAGAAGCTTGTGTAACTTTTTTACAGATGTATTGAACATCATTAGAAATACTACCGTCTACAAAACGGAAACGGATTGCGGAGCGTAATCCATTTACAAACGCTATAGATAATTAACTACTACTTCGAGTATTTGCTGTCTCAAACAACAACATAGGTGCATGGAACACGATTCCCAAGACCGCTTCAATTTTGCGCTAGATTTCTTTCTGGACAGCGTATATGTTTCTAGGTAGTAACTTGGAAAAAAATAATAATTTTAAAAAAGCTTGCATAGTGTTGTCGAACGCATTGTTCTCGTTGATTCAAAGCGGCACGAAAAAAACGAAATTTGGTTTCATTACCTTTTCTATGGTATTTTCAAGTGCTGGTGCGAATGGCATTGTAGTGTAGTAATTAAAAACTTAAATTTCTACGAAGAACCCAATTTTATTTTCTAAAATTGCTTATTGACACGTTGGGGTAAGCGCACGTACTTTTTTTGTGAAACAAAACGTTATCCTAAAATTCCGACAATCACCGCACTCCTCTACGATCAGTAGTTATTTTTCTATGATTTCTCAAAGTTTTAAATAATTTCTTCGTCACTGTGGGTGTAATATGTTGGGCACCGTGATCCAGCATGTATTTTACACTTCGTAAAATTATAGAAAAATAACTCCCCATTGTAAGAGAGCACGGTTGAAGGCTTACCTTTGTATGAAAACAATAATAAAATCACTCCGCGCACACCCTGTATCACCACCTAACTGGCACTTCCTGGTAAAAATCGCAGAAAAAAAATGATCTGGGGCTTTACACAATCTTTTCTCTCAACAATTACTATTACAATACACCTAAAACACATTTTCGGAAAGTTGAATGTTGTAACACCTTGCATTATTTTACCCAACTTTTCGTAGAAAAGGGGGTATTACAGCCGTTGGCACGTCGGCACTTGGGGGTTAGGATGCATTTTCTTTGCGTTTCAGAGGGTCTACGGTGTAGAACACATGTATAATAGTCATTCATTTTCAGATATATATATATATATATGTATGTATTTATTTATTTATTTATTTATGGTCAAAATGTTGTGCTCTCTACTCCTCCGAAACCGCTGGTCCGATTTGGACCTAATTTTGATATGATGTATCACAATGTCGGAACTTGTGCCTCGCTGACTTTAGTGGTGATTAGTTGACCAGGTGCCGTAATGTCAATCATAATGATGACAAAACCTCGCTCAAATCTTTCCTATTCACCGTAGGACGACGAAATTTGATAGGGAGCCTCTCTGGGATAACAAGTAGAGACGAATGACCTTACAGGCGCCATCCTGATCAGCTGATCCTGATCGTGGAAAATTCTTGAAATATCCAATTACGCCAAGTAAATAAAACATTTATAGTTAGATAGAAATTATGTGTATGCAGTTGATATACATCATACCTTTTTGCTAAGGTAATTAGCTTAGAAGATACACGGAATGAGATACAGAATTCAACACAATCCAAGTTATAAGCAGGTTTACAGGAATCCTATTTTTCTAGTAAGCGTAATTAATGAACACTTTTGAATTGAACAGATATTTATGTGTGATTTACTGCCATTTTTAATTTGCGAAGGTCTTTACAACATTCTTTGTCCATAACAATATCGGAGCTGTTTTATCTGCTGCCATCACTATCACAATCCTCCATTATCTGATAGGGATTACAACTTTTGTCGATCTTTTGACTTGTTCGAGGAACCTGTAAAAAAAATATAGGTAAGTAATACATAAACTACAGGGTGAAAATTAAATGAAAAATAAAAAAAAAGATATCATGTTATTCCGGAATTACCCCCCCCCCCCCCCCCCCATTAATCCCTTACCGACTTTCAAGATTGCATAGCTGCACTAAAATCTGGATCGACCAAATTGAACAAATTTCATAGTTTTTTAGGTCCAACTAGACTGCAAAAAAGATCGAACAAGGAAAGTATCTCTAAATTCGGTTGATGATACCTGGGCAGCGTCGACAAAATTTGTCACACACACGCACATATACACTCACCCAAACTCAAGCTTACACCTATAGTTTTTTTTTCCCACAGATCTGGCCTTAGAATGGCAGAAACGGAAACTTATGCGGTTATTTTGTTTCTCATGGTTAAGTAATCCCTCACCCGCTGGATCAATTCCAATAGGTCGCCTTCTATTGATAACGCTCCAGAGGGACGTCCTAAAAACGACAATGACCTGTGCAATAACATCAATAATGATGATATAGAATATAATCAAAGATTATACCATCCTCCTCAGTATTGACCGTTGGAACCTTACTGAGAGTTTAGTTTACATTGGCGCAATCAGCATTTTCCAAGAGAAAGGTTAGCGGTACTTCAAAAGCGAGAGTAGTTCTGTGATTTTTAGAGATATTAGAAAGCTGCAAATTACTACACAAAGGTTTATTATTCCTTCAATGGATAGCCTTTCAGATCTCCTGTCTATAATTATTAAACGGTCTATTATCAGTTGGGTACCCATAATTACATCCGCACAGATGTAGACACCTACTGAAGATAAATTATTAAAATGAAATAACTCACCTACACTCCCCAATATTTAAAACGAGCTGACCCACCAACTAAAAACTACCTAATCGTATAAAATAAATCATCTACCTACGCTTCAGAAGTCCATCTATAGGTGACCAAAGTTATAATAAACCCGGTTTCATGAAGTGATAGTTCCATTGGAATTATAGTTCCTTTGAAATTATATCAGCTGATGAGAGCGTTACAGTTACAAGACGATTTTCGCTATACTCCACCAGTTATAATTTGCTCCCACGTTGTTGATCCCCCCCCCCCTCATCCCCCTGCCGAATTAATAGTCCTTAAGGAGAGGGAACGGATGAACGTAGAGCGACCTGGCTGGTTTCATCCGATTCTTAGGGATTATGTCTCTGAATGAGAAGTAAAATAACATAAGTAACACTCTTTTCTTGAAAGATGTTGAAATCTCGATTTTACAATTGGTAGTTCAGCCCTTAATTACTACCTTTAGGGTTGATCATGATTGATGCCGATGTTACAGAGATATCTCCGGGTGATATATGATTTTTACTCAAATTTCATAAAGTTTGCCTCAGTAGTTTCCGAGAAAAGCATCAGGCCGTGGATGGACGGATTTTATTATTAGTATTATATATTTATGTTCTTTTTTTTTTTTCAATTCGATTTTTGGAATCTACGTATCTTGAAACATTAACCAACGAATGATGGGGGGTTTAAAAACAATTTTTTGATCTATCGCAAAGGTTCCTCCTTGAAAATAATAAGCCAAAATGTAAATTCCTATCATAAATTTTCTTATGAGAATCAATTAGCAGAAGTATAACAGATTAATGGAATTTAATGTTCTGATGTCCGGCCAAAATTAATATTGGTATTTGATTTGAACCCGGAAAAAATCAGTTATTCTCGTTGACTGATAAGCTATGTTTCAATTTTTATGTATGATTATTTGAATTTGAATTCATTAATCTGAAGAATCGGTTCATCTTCATGTGATTCGAATACTTCATCTAACATTTAAATCATAGCATTAATTTGATTTATATATATATATATATATATATATATATATATATATATATATATATATATATATATAATTGTAAAAGTATTATGCATTCATTCTATAGACAGTAAATAACAAATCTTTACTCACGACCCGAAAGTCGTGCAAATTATAGCGGATGTGCCGTTTGGGCCACACATTCTGCAGAGGACGTTCGCTTACCATTCCTCCAATTTTCACATGTTCAATGTTCAAATGTTCACATCTGTTGACACAGAGCTCCACCTAGCATTTTGAGAGCGGATGGATTGTTGGATTCGGACTTGGTCTTTAAATGATAAAGGAAAAGGATATGTCCCAAAGCCGTATTATAGCTACCAATCAGTGTACTCTGAAGGAAATAGAAGTCCTCGGTCTCCTTTTTCCATTAATGGTTATATCTTGAAAAGAAGCCCCAATCTCGTGTTCCAGCCTGATTCTCTTGATCCCAGCCAATGTTTCCCTTGTCTTGCAACATTATTGAACAGATACCTATAGGCTGGTACTCCATAAAAGTCCAGTAATTTCGAAGAAAAGCGCCGGATTAGGTTTTTTCTTTTCTTTTTTAGTTAATTTTTTTTATTTATTAATCTTGAAACGTGAACCAACGAATTTTGAGGAAGGGTGATGATGATTATTATAATTATTATTGCTTCCGAGTTTACCTGTAGGTAGCGGAGGAATTGTTTTCACTTTCGGGAGATGACATTTTTTTTCTCTAAAACAAAATTTCCACTCACAGGTTACGTTTTAGACCACTCAGAACAACACTGGTTCCTTTTCTTTCTGTTTTTGTGTGTGTTCGAAAAAAATGCATAACTTCTACAGTTTACATCCGATCTGGATTAAGTTTTAGAGAATTTGCAAGTTAGGCTGTAGTTGGCATCCTGTCATTTTCATTGGAAAAAAAATCAATACATCACTCTACGATAGGTGGCTGGTGGACGTATGCCAGCGGAAACAGGAGCGTCGAAATATTGAGAATTTCTCTCTATCGTGGTAGGGTATAAAAGTTCGAGGATGGAACAGCATTCATGAAGCAAAAATCAAAGCTGTCAGCTTCACCAATTCGTAAATTGAATGTTTGAATCGGATCTAAGTGAGTATACTGAACGCAAGTGAATCTGAACATTATTTTAAATTTGAAACGTGAATGCGTCACCCAATCTATATAAAACCTTGACTGAATAACTAGTTATACTTCGGTACGGAGATGGAGGAAAATAAGTATCCCATCCCGGACTACCCGTCGGATGAGGAAATGAGACTGAATAAATAAGAAAAACATCCCGGATGGATCTCCCGTTCGGATAATCATGTTGCTTACCCGGATAAAAGTACGCCTTACTCCGAGTTACCCATTGGACAAATTTGGATAGGAGCTAAGGTTTTAGTTCGAATGACAACTAGAAGGATTTCAGTTGTAGCGTGACTCGGCGGAACTAGAGCGAAAGTTCATATACTGTTTTGATACCTGGCTAAGTACCTACACTCTTCATAGTGGACTTGAACTTTTTGATCAGTAGCAGTCGTATTGGTAGGAAATCAAATTGACGTGAACCAACTTGAATTGGATTATACACATCATGGAGGCAGAAAGCAGTACAGAAGGAGGACAAAGATCGTCTCTCTTCCTAGTTGAATAAGTGTGGAGGTCTGAACCTCGGCCAAACTGCTACAGACTGCCTCTAACAAACAGCAATGAACAGTTGAAAACAGAAAGCACTGCGAGTGTCAAAATTTCCAGACTTCTGAAATGGTGACGGCACGATGCGTTCCACTCTAGCTTCAGAAGAATCCGAATCGCTATTTTTAGGAAGCAAGAAATTGATCCACTATGACATGAATTGCTCCATACCGGCAAGTAGTATGACATTCTACTAATTAAACATACGAAATAGACCAGCTTTAGAATCTACGGAGACACAGTATTAGCAAGACAGTGCAACGAGAGAGGACTATTTGATGAGAGAGCCTCGATGTGACTCCGCCAGGAACATCTTCCCTCCAGAGTAAGCCCCAAGAAATTCACCGAATGCTCCAGACCAACATTGAGACGGACTCCAGGGATTGATTTTTATACTCATTCAGTGTCAATGGATTGGCCTTGCACCACTCTTCACTCAAACTGTCCAAGTGATGGACATGTATTAAGCAACCGAGATTTGCCGTTCATACCAGTTGAGATGGCCGAAATGTCGTCAGCAAAGAGTAAAATGTGGCAACTGTCTTGAATATTAAAAGCTAAGTAGTTGATAAAAATCAAGAACAAGTATGGGTCTAGCACGGACCCCCGATTTACTCCACACGGAATTAAAGTCCCTTCGGTAACTTCACCGTCAAAAGTGATCACTTGCTTCCAACCGGTATAAGTTATGTAACTTTTGAAGAACGGGCAGATGGAAGAAGCTAATCCATGAAGCTTTAGTTTCTGAAGAAGTAATTCGAGAAAAACATAGTCAAATACTTTAGTAATGCTGATTCCTTATCCTCAAGTGCATTTAAACACAGAACGTAACATGGTGGAAAATAGAATATAACATGTACATTATCCACTTTTTAGCTAATTAAGCAATCGATCTCCCTTACTCCTCCAAACAAGTAAAAGGTCTGACTTATACCATCAAACTCGTTCTTATGGATTTTCGGAGATATCTTACTACGCTTAATCCCTTGAATTTGGATGAGCTCTATGAGGTTTCTGTTCACTTCCTAACTCACATTAGTACTCCACGTTCTAGAAAAGGAAAAAGTAATAAAACCCCATCAACGTATGTTGTAGATTCACATCCACTGCCTCGACCACTAAATTACCGAAAAGAAATATTCCACTCAACATCGATTATTGAAATTCACTGTCAAAATTAAAATAGCAGTAAGTCTCCACAATGATCTTTGCAACAATGCAAGACAGAAAACAACAAATGCTACCAAGCAAGACAGGAAACCAAACTCCGAAAAAATCCAATGCCATGGGGGTTATTATTGTTATCTCTATCTACGTCTGCTTAAGCACATCCACCCACAAGGCCCCACACAACAAGACTACCACACAAGAACTCCTACAAACCAGTTTGTCCATCTGTTTGAGAGTTACACGAAAATTGTTCAATGGAGCCAAGTAATAATATTCCCCTTTATCACGAGGTTAATCAATGTTTGTAAGGTCGATAAATATCAACAAAAGATCGAACCATTTTGCAGTAAACGAGAAGGCATTGTACGGTCAAAAATGTAGCCATATACTGATACAAATCAATTCATCATTCACGGTGAAATTGCAAAATTTGGGTTATTCGGCCTCTTGGCGTATCTGAAGGTGATCCGAGCAGATGGAAGGGTTCAATCTATACCTCATAAACTGAATGAATCCAGTCAAAATCTTGAAAAGGACTTGGATCCTTTGCTGGGTATAAATGATATTAGCGTTCAAGCCAATACGGTCTCTGGAATGTTAAGAGCTGAAACCCGTTTGAAATTAATCCCACCATTACGCCGCCCCAGCCTAACCATCTCCAGGGGCGAAAGGAATTTCTCCAGAACGGAGCGCGAACCTGAGAGAATTACGGGCGGTTTTACCGCCAAAAGCGACGAAAAGCTTCAACTCCCCGTAATGATTTACAACCCGCGCGGCGTGAGGGATATTTCTTATTAGTCATCGGCCTCCCCTCCCTTACCACCCCACCCTGGCTACCCCTTAGGGTAAAGTGCTTCATTAACGTCGGTATAACCTTCGTTAAGGTAGAATTTTCATAGTGCTTTTGCTCCTTCACCTCGTCTAACTCGACCCGTCAGGGGTCCAGAATTCTCATAACTAATGAAAACTTGGGTGAGGCAATTAAGTAGGCATTCACCTTCATGAATTTCCTTCGTATACAGATATTTGGCTGGTACGTTGCTTTGTTTTCTTCGATATTTTTCGTGATGAATAAAATGTTACATTCAATCTTATTGACATACAGTGAAAGTAAAATCGCATCGGTTTTGTAACTTCAGCGAAATTTTTTGTAATTAAGAAGCATTCACTTCCTTGAGTTCTATTCAACCGATACATACATTTATTTTGTTAAATTCCTTCAAAATATGATGTTGGAGTTTGGAACCATCCTAATTAATTCATGAACAGAGAAACTTGGTTCTTATGGTTTGGTCATTTCCGTTAACTTTAGCTCAAACACATTGAAATTGCGATGATTATGGGGGTTAGATATCTCTCAGGTGTCTCTAAAGAAGATGTACTTTCACAGAGAGAATAAAGTACGGCAATCGTGTAGGTATTGGCCTTTGCAGTATCTGTCACTACTCATCCTTTCACATAATTTGTTTTCGCAATTATTTTGCCAACGTTCGGTTTGGCACTATCGACAGGTCCGCGGATCTGTGGCGTAATAGTAACAATGTACCTACCCAACACTTTCGAGACAAAATTGTGAAATAACCATAGTTTTTATGAATGAGATCGAATCTATTCTGAACCATAATTTTGTAGTGCTTTACATTATGTTACATTACGTTATGTTACATTATGTTACATACTACTTGAAATATTAAGACTTGCTTTGTGCCGTGTCGTTTTCTTTTTCCATCGAACTAGTTCCCGACGTTTCCAAATTTTTTGACGTTTTCGAATCGTGTGATCTTGAAGGATTAGCTGTCGAATGTTTCCTGAGAACGAGAATTCGAAGTTTGATGAGAAAAATTCAGTTATGGTGGTTCTACGTATTGATTAGATTACTGGCGAATAACTAAAACTTATTGAATTAGTTATTTACTCACAACTATAATTCAAAATTAGTTTGTGCAAACGTTCTTAATTTTCTAGTTTATATTTGAAAATTTCTTTTGAGTATTGTTTTGAAAGAATATAAAAATAAATTAAATACCTAATTTTTAGCCATTTTTTAACCATTTTTAGTGATTTTTTAATGACCAATTTATTGTTACGAAACGTGCTGTCAACAGACTCATCCTTTATTTTTAGGATGCTTGAACTTTTTGGGGGAAGAACGGATTTTTTATCTGAATCCTAAGGAGAGTAATCGCCTAGAAAAGAACAAGTACATGTTAAAATACATACATAAAAAAGTGTTCAACTCCAGGAATCGTCTCAGAACTCTTCAAAACATATTTTCATGAAGAAAATATGCAAAAAATTTTCTTTTAAATTCTTGGAGCCATTTCAATTGCAATATGTTTTACAAAAATTTGCTAAAAATGAGGAAAATGTTTCTAGGAAACATTTTGAGGAAGGACTGGGAAAGTTAAAAATGGGCTAGGAAATGTAATCAGATGGGACAAATAAAACTTTATGATATAAGTTAATTGAGCAATTACTTAAAATTGATTAATTTACACTAGATTAAATCGATGAATCCTTCTCCATGTACTTCACACTGTAAGTCGAACTGTCAAGAACCTTAAAGATTTCTAAGGAAAAATTAATTTTATGATGAACGGTTTTAAAATTTCAACTGACTTAGAATTTTTACTCCGGTTCGATCTTTTCTTCTTAGTTTGAGAGGATTTTCGCAATACTTGGTTTTTCGGCTTTTCAATTTCAGTGACGAGGCGAGCTCTGAAATTAAATGTAAAATTGTGAGAATTAAAAACGTGCTTAGGCCCACGTGACCTATTTTTTCTTAATAAAAATAATATAAGTTATAAACATATTTCATTCCATGGGCATTCAAAGTTGAACTAATGATATTTCAAATTCGTTACTTATGTATCACTTAGAATCTAATTCCTGATTTATTTAATAGTTTTAATATTTCCATCAGTCTCCGAGTACATATTTGCATTTTTCAGCATGTCCAAGAAATTCCTGTCTTCCCCCAAAGTTGCTTCCCAGACCCTTCTTTCTTCATCTTTCATGAGACTGTGGTGAAGCTGTAAGTAGTGTTTGGATTAAGAAATGCCAGTATCTCTTGCCCATTGAAATCGTAGTGTGCGTGCCTTGCCATTTTGGTTTCATAGGTTTTCTTGTGTCATAGCATGGGCGTCTCAGATTTCATGTAACTTTGTCGAGGGAGTAAGCTGTCAAACCTTGCTGAGTAGTCGGCCATAGTCCCTCATCTTCCCCATATTTATGTCCCTCACCGCTTATGTGTACTGGTATCCATTGAAATTTTTTACGGTGGTGTTTCAGGCAAGTCTCTGCAATTTGGTTTACCAATTCGTTGTTACACACTCCACTGTGAATATTTGTAAGACATCCGATAGCACAATTATCCATTGGCTCTCCCTTATGGTTCCAATATTAATCTCAAGCAAGATGGTTAATATCTTCGCACTACAAAATTTCATACCCTTCGGCTCACTTTTGGAGTACGTTTCCAGCATTTGGGGATCGAATATTCTGACATCAACGTCTGAGTCACTCTTCGATGATTCAGTGAATATTTTATACTGGTAACCGCAGCTTTCATCCACAATTTCCAGTGTCGACGTCTGGAGTTCCCTTGAAATGCGACTTGAATGAATTTATTCAACCCAATTATCATATTTACGTTTCCTAATAAATTGTACTCACAACTCACGACTCAACCCAACTTCAATTATGTATCGCTTTTGTAGGATTTCTTTCTGAAGTTACTCCATTGAGTCTGTCTTGGTAAATTTACCACCGGCGGCTTCATCACCCTGACTGACATGGCAATTGGTTTGCGCACCTGCTTGCCTCACAGCTCCCTCAAATTTTTGGCATAACGGACTTTGGGGGTTCTAGTAAGGTAATGTGATCGTCCATAGAAGTTCATAGGAATTCAGTAGAACCCTTTTTTTAATGTGTATGTGTAGGCGCATTTACCTTGGGCTTGGCATTATCCAAAACAAAATGCTCCCCTCAGGCAAAACCAAGCTCCTCAATACAGAGTTCCGCCCCCGCACCGTCTTTACGGGCCCCCTAAGAACCCTGCATATGGTCTCAAACACCTGTTGCAAACACTACAAAGCCTAGTTCCACCTCAATGGTCCGGCCCACCTAGGCAGCCAAATCCTCCACCTCAATGGTCTGGCCCGCCTAGACAGCCAAATCCTCAACAAACCCCTTCAAACCTACAAAGAAACGGCTACCAAAATAGGCCAACCTATCAAAGAAACCCTCCAAATAATCAGAAATCTTCCCAAAACACTCAAAGGAATTGGAAACCAATGTCGTGGCAGACAACAAATCCGAATCCGAATCCAAATTTTCACAATTTACAAACCGAAGAAACGAACCAAATAAATGACGAAGCCTACGGTTATTACGACTCAAATTACCATATATCCCTTACCAAAAGATAGGACCCGTAGAAATTCCCCAATGCGTGGTTAAAGTTAAAAATTATGATGCTTACGTCCAAGTATTGAATTCCGGCGAAAACCCCTACCAATTCACGCAGGCTACCCCCATATTAGCCGAAGAGATCGACCCTCAAACTACTGACTTACAAACCCAAAAACCCGTCTCAAACTCAAACTTAAACCACTTCGAAAAATCAACATTCAAATTTGATTTAGGCCAACTTCGCCTCGACCACATGAACGAGGAAGAAAAACTCGCGATATCCAAATTAGTCACCAAATACGCAGATATTTTTCATCAAGAAGGCACCCCCCTTAGTTTCACCAACAACGTCAAGCACGTCATTCGCACTACTGACGAAATACCAGTCTACACAAAAAATTATAGATTCCCCGAGGTACATTTGAACGAACTCGACAAACAAATGGAAGAACTTCTCCAACAAGGGATCGTTCGAAACTCTCAAAGCCCTTGGAATGCCCCTATCTGGATAGTCCCAAAAAAACAAGACAGCAGTGGAAAGCAAAAGTTTCGAATCGTTGTAGATTATCGTAAACTAAACGAAAAAACAATAGAAGATAAATACCCTCTTCCCCAAATTTCGGAACTATTAGACAAATTGGGAAGATGCCAATATTTCAGTACAATTGACTTAAAATCTTCCTTTCACCAAATAGAAATGGATCCCAATAGCATCAGCAAAACAGCCTTCAGCACCCCCACACGTCATTTGGAGTGGACACGCGTCCCCTTTGGGTTAAAGAACGCACCTAGTACATTCCAACGCGTGATGGACAATATACTACGTGGTATCGCAAATGAATACTGTTGCGTATATTTGGACGACATTATAGTATTTAGCACTAGCCTACAGGAACACGTACACCGTTTAGAATCAGTCTTTAAACGCCTTCGATCTGCTAACCTCAAGGTACAACTAGATAAAACCGACTTTTTGAGATAATTTAGATTTGATAATTATGTAATCATGGTTGTGTACTTATAAGATGAAAAACAAACAAAAAGAAGAGAAAACATCTCTCCTCTTTCGTTGAGGCCAGACTAAAATGAAATTGAATGTTTTACTTCAACTCACGGGTACACAATGGGATCGTCCGTTTCTGGAAAATCTTTACAATCTTCTTGTTGCTCAAGTGGTTCCTGGAAATGAAATGTTGTTTAATAAAACTGATATTAAGAATACATACGTTTGAAAGCAAAGTTACCAATAGAGCTATTTCCCAATAGAGTCAATTGTATCTCTTATTTCAAAGGTGACTCGTGAACGGAATTCTGAAATGGAAGTTTCAGTTATTTTGCTTGTGATATATTAGTAAACATCTGCCCCAGCTCTCTATGCTTAGAAGTGATATGAATTCAAACACCACGAATGATTACTAGTAATGGTATTTTAACCCCGTATTTAATGCGTTTTTGATTGCAGAGTATCAAGCCCGACCATGATAGTTGTAAACTAAGTGTACCTAACTACTGAGTTTTCAGGCCCATAGCTGACAGGTTTAAACAAGTGAGATTCACGGCAAACAATGCATTCCTTAAAGTTACTTTTATCAACAAATTAACTAGGTAAGTATCATTAATCAAAATTTAGGTTTTTTTTTTCAGACATCAATATTCAAGATTGTTTTCTTTAGAAATCGAATCATCTTAAGATTGAATTCGGTAAGGTTAATTATCTGGGGGTAAGGTACGAAGGTGTGCAAATGGAGTACTAAATGCAGATAAAACTGGATTGAGTAGACCTTTTTTTTTTGCTTTCAAATTGTTAATGTTCATTCAGTAGATATGGTATTGCTAAAAAACATCTTTGAGATCCAGTGCTTCTTTATCTGATGACTGCTACAGTAAAACAATCTCCAGACTGCCATCTTTTTATATCTGCTCTTATCCTTCACTACAGTTGGGTTTTTTTTTTTTTTTTTTTATTATTTTTTTTTTTTTTTTTTTTTTTTTTTTTTTTTACTGGTTGCTTCAGTACGTAATAAGTGGCTGTTTATCTTGTTATACAGCACCATGTCATTAAGCAATACCAAAGTTTCAAGTGAAGACTAAAACAAAATCAGTATATTCGATTACACGATAATATTGCTCAGTGCGTCAACCTTTGTACGAATAAATTTATTGGTTTCCTGTTTTTCTACTGATGAGTTGACCCTGGGACACTGCTGATCGTTCCTGCTAATGAAGGTACAGGGTAGTTGGTGGTTTGTGCCTTTGATATAACTGGAACCTTTATTTTTGGTATGGTTCAGAAGGTCTGGAGGGAATTGAGGATACACCCATTACTCAACAACCACCCTATGACTATGACTGTGTATATGACTGTATATATGTAATATGACTGTAATCTTGAAGTTGTTGGATCGTTGAAATATTAAAGAAATGTGCTCTGCTTTTTATTATTGGGGCCATGGTGTCTAATAGTTGATGAACACAAATCCAGTCGCCTGTAGAGAGCTGATATTTTCCTTACATGGTTCGTCTTTCTCAGCAGTAAAGTGGCCTCCGTTAAGGTAGCTTATAGACTCATGATGTCGATTCCATCACAAGAACGTGTGTTCTCTCACTGTATTGTTTCCGATTAGTCGTTGATTCCTAACTGAGCTGAATACCTCCTCCATTCAACTATTTACATAGATTTGGTGGCGGATGGAAGATCGAGGAACGTGAGATGGTTTGAAAACATATGGAGTGAAAGTAGTGGCAGCGTTCCTCATCAGTAGACACGCGGACTAGTGTCTGCATCACAAAGATCTATTCTCTTTATTCTGCAATATATCCGATGCTGTGAATCTGTCATTATTATTTTTTATTTTTTTCATTTCTTCAATTCGTCGTTGCCCGTATATGCAAAATAAACTAAATAAATGAATATACCGGGGAGCAATGATCTCCATAATCTGTACAAATACCTTTTCGTACGAGATTTTGAGTCTGAAATGTAATTTTTAAGTACACAACTGCAACAAGACTATCTGAATTTATTCAGTCATCCCCTATGTGAAGTAGATATATAGGTATTGGAATACACACAGAATGAAACTATTCGCAAACATCTCAATCAATAACTTCATAGAAAAGCCTATCTTTCCAAGGAAACTTTCATCAAAATCCATAAACATCGACTCCATGAAAAATGTGAATACTGTATCGTGATCCAGACACAAAACAATGTATGGAGTAATAATATTTTTCATCTTTCTGGTTCTCGCAAAACATCATCTAGAGCCAGGGTTTCTATCACTAATGTTAGTGCATATTTTGTTGAAATATTTATTTCCTTTATTACTAATGAAATCTTTATTACTACTATCATCATTTTAGTTGCTACTACTGTTGTTAATTTGTTTACAACCGCAATGAAGAATAAAAAAAAGAAAAAAGCCAAATGGTTTATGACTCAAGGAACGTAACACAAAGAATAGTCCATACAGTCGACATAGAGCATTATTCTTGCAATAAGTGTGCCTTGGGGACATTTTCGTTTCAGGATGGAACCACCTCTTTTTCTACCCCTTGCGATAAATCGTTCTTTTGTCGTGGCTCAGAGCTCTTCAAACCTTTGAGTTGGTATTTACAGAGGTTGAGCGAAGAAACATTTCATATGGTCCGAGCTTCAATATAACGTGACATTGCTGCTTCAATGATTTTGGTCTGCAGCGCCTTTGACCCAAGTTCCCCCGATATTATTATTTCAGTAACACCGCAGTCAGAGTTATTAGTTTAAAATATTATTAATGTATGACTTGACACGGCAAACCTGCATATGCATCATATCTGTAAGGAAATGAAATATTCAATTGACAAAGTTCAAAGAACTTACTTCAACTTCGACGAACTCATCAAATACTGGAGAAACACGCGGGGGATTGAGATTACTACGACTTCTAATAGCGTATCCACTCAGTGCTAAATACCTTTCTTCAAGATTGATGATTTGAAAAGCACAAATCAACGCTGATAAGCATAAACAAATTATCATTGCTACTAAAAAACACATCTTGAAATTGAATGTTTTTTCAGAATCGTCCATCATAGCGGATGAATCCTCGTCTACCATTGCCTGGTCGAGATGAAAAAACTTCCTGAATTCACCAGTGAATTGCAGAGATACTTCGTTGTTTTGTATTGCTCCCATTTGAAGGATTCGAAGTACCTAAATTTGACGTGAGCTAAGACCGGTACCAGTTCTGGTACCAATTGGTGGAAGTTTAGTTGTCGTTATTGGATATGAAATACATTTATTTATATGAGATACGCTCAGTTGCCAGCACTAGAGAAATTTAATGATTTTTTTAGTGATAGAATTCATGGCTTCACTGAATCAATTTTTTGTCCCCAAAAATGTACGACGTCCGAATTCAACCTATTCAACTTGCATGAAACTTCATAAAAAGTGCTGGTGATTTTTACGAATTTCGAATTATTCTTCCAAATTTAATAGGGAACTGCTGGAGATTTGTACGAATTTCGAATTATTCTTCCAAATTTAATAGGGAACTGCTGGAGATTTGTACGAATTTCGAATCATTCTTCCAAATTTAATAGGGAAATCTAAAACTACACTAAAACTAAAACTGCAACGATACAGAATAATTGGAACATTTCACACCGTCTACGTTTTCCAGGATACATTGAAGGAAAGCATTGTTTATGTTATAGTGAACAGGTAATAGATTAGTATAGTAATCTAACTAGTACAGTTTTCGATTGAGTCACTTCAGTCAATTTTGAAATGGCTTCTACAAAACATTAAAAATGCGACCTTTCTATGTAATAAACTACGGGTAGGTAGGGAGCAATGTTGGTTAATTATAGAAATTCTTACATTTTGCGTGGTTCGGGATTGTTGAGAATTGTGACAGGCAGCTGAAACGCATTCTTCGACAGAGTGAGAGTTCAACTGAAATCTAATGAAAAAGATCATTTACTTGGTAATTCGTTATACATGATGAGGTATTAAGTAATTACCACGAATTCATCTGCATAGCTTTCTTCCTAGCGTAGCACGATTAGGTACTTATAATGATATTATGATTTGACAGTTCAATTATTCTCCTTTGGTTTATTACAATGAAAATAATCATCCCCCCCCCCCCCCCCTTCCACTACCACAAACAAAGTAGAACCAAAGCAGTTCTCCGAAAGAAACTCAAAAATCAAACATCGACCAAGGATACACCAAGAGGTACAATTTAAGAGCTGAAATTTAAAAACTCCTACATACCCATCTCAAAAATCATCTCCAAAACTGTCTAAATAAAAAGATATTTTTCGTTTATGAGTTGAATGACACCACCCAAAGTTCAGATATCGATTTTACCTGCAGGATGAGCAATCGCAAGGTTCGCTGTAGTTTGATTCCTCCACACTCCCGAACTCTTTGGAGATCTAAAAAGAACCCAATTTACAGCAAGTTATTCAATATATCCATGGTGTTTTAATTTAAGCAGTTATTTTCACAGATTCATCTTTTCTTCCAAGATTGTGTTCACGATATCAAATTAAGATTAAAAACGATCCCGGTGGGAGGAAATAAAATCCACCTTGCGCCTAAGGGCATTCAACTGATTAACGGGGAACACGTTTTTTTACCTCCATTTCAAATATAAGCTTCATAGGTTGAATTTGAGATCGCAAGGCAACTCACAGTGGGCTATATTGTAAGTATATTTAGCTGGAAAATTTGATTTTTCAAGTTACCGGAATGCAAGTTTGAATTCCGTCTGATGCGGAGGCCAGTTCGTCGTCCAATCGGTTATTTTTTCTATGGAAGTACCAACTCAAGGTGAGTAGAAAACATTGTTTTTTTTTTTTGTTTTTTTGCAGACCGCAATTTAAAAATTTGAACTATTAAAATATAAATTTTCGAGTTTGAAATTTAAAAAAATTACAAACAAATGCAAAACTTCTACTTTCGAATACGTGTTCTTCAAGTACCTAGTGTTTTGTTTGTACTCGTAATATACTTAGAACTTCAACCTCCAAAAGCATGCTTCCTAAAGCACGAATGTTTGCATTAAAAAAGTTATTTTGAATCAAGGGTATAGGGAATTTAACTTTTTCTCGAACCATGTCCTAATTTTCAGCTTCAGAGTTTAAATAAAGGAGTATATCGCAGTTTTAGTGGCCCTTCAGAATTTGTTTTCCGAAAAATCGTTTCTTCACACAAAATTTTGCAGGTTTTGTATATACTTATACCTAATTTTCAAAATTGGGTTTCAAATTTTCGGTCTTTATTTGATAACGTGAACACAGTCGTGTGAGGAGAGAAAAACAAAATTATTTTCAAGCAACGTGACATTACATGAAAATATTCATATTATTTGGTACCTAGTACAAAAGTTGAAGGAATATTTCACATATTGAAGTCAGTCCTACAAATATGAGTTTTGTTTTTGTCTACTGTCTGGCTGATAGTTTCGTCAATGTCTCGACTAGCTGATCCCATTACATTTTTCTTCTTTACTACCGTAAGAAGGAAAACTGGTATTCGTGATGAAGGTTGATCAATTCTTCGTTTCCCAGAATCTAGATTTACACTTACTTTTTGCGTTCTAATATTTATTAAACAATTTTATCTACGTGGCCGTCAGTATTTTGAGTAATTGTTTGTACCAGACAAAACGACACTGAGCCAGTCATATTTGAAAGAAATTTTTGAGGAGCATATACTGCTGATGTTGTACAGTCACTTAACCTATAAGTTGTAACACTTGTCACGTAAGTTTAGAGTCCGTTCAAGCCCACTTCACGAATATTGGTACCTAATAATAAATAAATATCATTTGGAAAATAATCTTCACCCCCGTATTCTTTATATATTTTCACGTGGAAACAGATCCCATCCTAAGAAGTTTGATTCCAACAGCATTGTCCTACGTTAAGCAGTTTTCTTTCTATGGCTTTTCAAAGTTTTGTGTGGTATCGGCGTGCACGACCAACTGGACAGGGGGTTCCGCCCAGGTGGATACGGTAGCTTGACCTGAAACATTTATGGAACTACTTGTTGTAGGAGAGCTTAGAACTTCTTAGGATAAAATTTACTTCCACTTAAAAATATATTAAGTACACCTATCATGCCCATGGGTGATGGTCGTTGAAAAATTCGTTCATATGAGTATGCTGTATGATTGGAACTTATTGTACCCTTGCCGACACCATTTGGAGTCTGGGACATTGGGTAAGCTTTTGTTTATTAGCTTTCGCCAGCAAACTTCTTCTTCTTCTTCTTCTTATTCTTAGCGGCTACAACGTTTTCAGCTTTGCGGCATTTTTGAAGATACTCCAAATAGGAAGGTATCTTTGGATGTTCGCTTTCAATTAGATTCCTGAGCTTCGTGGTTCCACAAATGGAAAAACTCGTGCGAAATACATGATGTCGATATTTTTAAAATTGCTAGGAAGTGAGACCAGTGACGTGGTGCAGGGTTTCCATGGACCCAAGGGAGAAGGAGAAGAGCGTTGAAGAATTTTAAATTAGTACGAAACAGGCCACAACAAAGTACCTACTATTGAATTAACAAACAAAAAATTTCCATTTCCTCGAACAAGCCGCCAATATTATTTGGCCAATTGTATTATTTGTGTTCATTCAATTTTGTATCCAACTTTTGCTCTATGAAACGGGCTCCGGAAATAACCAAACTGTAATGCCTCCTGCAAGCAGATGAAACATATTACATATTTTACCATTGTTCTCGTCAATGTATCAGCATGATTTGGGTAGAGGTGATGGAAATTGATGATTTTTTACTAAAATGAATTACGAATGACGAAAAGTATGAAAGATTGAAAGAGCATACAGATGTTTATGAAAGTTTACTTTTAGCTCTATAACTTCACGTTCAGGAGAGAACAGGTTTCCACCGGTATGAAGAATGACAAGTTCTCAACTGGGTGACTGATGATCAACAGGCCTCCCCTCTGCATATTTACCTCTAAAACTGGAACACCCTCATTGACGACATCTCGGTGAACGAAGGGCGTGATAAATGTCCAACAAAAGCCGCAGAATATTAAATCTCCTTAGCAAAGAAACGGGAAATTTCTTTGCGCACACTATAGCAGGAAGATATATTTGATACCTACATTATCTATTTTTGAAAAATCGCATCTTGTATCATTTACATACTATATGTAGTTTGTCACTGCGAGGTTGAGTGTAAACGGCGAGCACTGGACTATCAATAAGCCATCATGGCCGTCAAGGGGGTAAGAATACAGTTACGTTGTCCCTTATACAGACATTTGACGGGCATGCCAACAATATACTAAACTTACAAGTTTTAAAACGTCCAAGATTGAATAATGCAAATGAAAGTAAGGTTTTTTAAAGATATATTTCTTTCATGAAATCAAGGTTCAGTATGCTGTTCCGAATACAATATTTTTGGTAATCTATAAACGATCTAGTTATAGAAGTTTGGAGGTTTTCAACAAGTAGATCGTTACCTAAGGATTATTTCAACTGGTTTCATATTGGATGCCACTGAGCCTGGTTTCTTACGAGATTAGAAAAACATTGCGGACTTTCCAAAAATATCTTCCATAGAATCTAGTTTTGTACTTGTTCTTCTATATTTTAAAATTGTTCTTTAATCCAAATTAAAGCTACCAATAGAGTAAATGGCTCTGTTATATAGGTTACCGCAGCTCCGTATTATTTCCTGTGTTTCTACGGGCAACTTTATCGGCTACGGATCAATGGTTGGGTTAAATACGAGGGGGCGTCATGATTAAAAACATCAAGATTGTCAAAATAAGTCAGTCTTGCGCTTTCCGAAACACCTTCCCGCCTTATTTAAGCCTATATAGTCTTGGAGTGTTGCCATTTGATTTTTGCATGAATGGCTTCGTTGCAATGCCCTTCCATGTCATTGATCAGTGCACCATGAGCCTGGTTTCTAACGAGATGAGAAAAACATTGCGGACTTTCCAAAAATATCTTCCATAGAATCTAGTTTTGTACTTGTTCTTCGGCAATGCCGGCTATTCTAGCCAAATCTTCTCTGGCTCTACCATACTCTTGTTTGACTATGTCTACCTTTTTGCAATCCTCAACATATGTACAGTGCACATCCCTTAGATCAGCCATCACACTAACGAAGCCCATCCACCCTATCATCACGGAAAGTGCATTACTAAATGCAATGGCTCAATGATCAATGACTCAACAATATATTCTATTTTATACGTTAAAAAGATTACTACTGATTAAGGGAATCACTGAGAGCCACGAAGAAAATCGAAATTTCGATTCAGCAGGATTATGATTTTGATGATTTTATGATTCAAAAAAGATTTGAATGTACCTATATACTCCTTAATTGAAAACTGGAATGGAGATTTTCTAAATAGTACCTACTTAGTCGTTTCTAGAAACTAAACAGTCCATGTTATGTATCGCTGAATTCATAATGGATTTTATGGAACGGTAGTTATGGGCGAAATGGAAAAAATATCACGAGAGAGCAGTGCTCCATCTAATGACAATTATTCGTAATCTGCACTTAAATTATATTATATTTTCACACCATTCAGATCGTATTTTGGTAATACTTGTGAAGAACGTAAACGTGGTATGCAAGAATCTATTCAAGTCGTGGTATGAGCCAATCATTTGATTGTTCTAGTCAATCTGAGCTCATATTTATTCCTGGTAGCTTTCATTTGTATCATTCTTTGGTTGTTTATTATCTTAGTACCTACATATCTTTTCCAAAAATCTACCAGGAACAAAGTAGGTAGCGCTATGTACTACTGGAATTTTCAGTAAAATGACCTATGGTACATGTACAAAAAAAAACAGTAATCAATGCGTTCTTTGGAAATCCTAACTGGTTCAAAATATTAGACTTACATTCAAGTCAATATCCTCTTCCGGACAGCGGCGCGACTTTCGAGTGCTCTCTGAAAGGCATTTGTGACACTTGCCTCGTCCCCACCATCCTCTCCTCTGCCCTAACCACCAGACCCAGGCCGATAGGGCTAAAGATACAAAGACGAACCAAATCGAGAAATGAATGAGAAAAGATGTTTGGATGATATTAGCAGCATTCACCGATCCGTTCTTCGGCCGTGATAGAACTCGATCCTCAACAGCTCCAGATACAAGGGACACGAATTGCTTCCATTCGCCGTCATTCACCAGTGCATTCCTTACGTCTTCGTTACTGAGAGTTCTCAGAGCGTGAATGATGTCTTTATCGGCGGCTAATTTAATCCACGCTTCTTTTAACAGGTTCCTCGCTTTTGTTGGCCCACTTTCCGCCACCTCCGTCATGTTTTCCCATGTGGAAAATAGCGAAGTTTTCTGACAAAATTCAGGTTAATTTCATGGGAACGCGGCTCCTAAATTTATTAGGATGGCAAATGAATTTACTCAACATTACCGTTCCCAGGCGTTAGAGAAAGCTAGTTGATTAAAAAAAAAAAAAAACTTGAAGCAGATAATTACATTGTAAAATATGGCTTTTGAAGCTCAAATTTATTGTACAATGAGATACTCGAGTATTCCAAGTGTAGGTAATTATAGCCAATTGTTGATCCCAACATCATAGCTTTCTGGCCGCACGAATGCATCGACTTTGTACAGCAGCCACAACCCTTCATGTCGAAATTATATATCTGATTCATAGGGTTTTCAAATGTGCGTGACTATGAAATATAACAGCAGGAACGTACAGAAATAAAAGCTTAATTAAGTATTATGTGAGATTGTTTCTCTCTGCACATCTGAAATAGAAAATAAAATCGTTTGACCTTTTTTCAGTTTTGAGAGAAAAAAACAATAACAGCCCTTCTTTAATGAACTATAGATATCAAAACCAGACATTAGTTACAGAAAGTAAAATAAAAAAGGAGGAAAATTTTTTTAGTAAGAATCACATTTTATCTCCTCGCTGAAACTTCGAAAATACAAGGTTCGTGAGGAGACAAGCAAATGCTAATGTTTAACCTTCTTTCTCATTGAAAAAATACTACCTACAAGTTACTGAAAAATTAACAGCTTACCTTTCAAATACCTTGCTTCAAACCAACTATATTCAACGATTCACGTTGAAGATGAGGGAAAAATTCGAAAATTAAAACAAAAACAAATTTGGTTAAATGTTTACTTAAGCGTTTAGTTAAATTCACAATATTAACAATCAAATCCGAAGTCGGAGGAACTAATCATCTTTTAGTTATGGATTAACCAACCGACTTAACTTTAATGCAACCACGCCACAATTGTAGGGCCACGCTTGAACGATGCGGATCAACAAGTTACACTATTTTATAGGGATTGATGTCGTAAATTCATCCATAAAAACAGAATCATAGTCAGATGAATGGCTTGCTGAATTGTGCTAACATAATAAAAAGGCCAAAAATGGGTTTACAATACTACCGACATTTAATGCATTTTTTCATCTGTCAAAACAGAGGTCACTAAGATACACCACCGTTAACATATCAGTGGGATGCCAAAGACCCCAGATAAACTTACAATGCGCTCTGCTCAAAATCACGACATCAAATGATTCATCTAGAGGGAGTTTTAAAAGCTGGCTACTTGATATTTATTCACATAGTTGCTAGACTTCGCTTGATCAGTCTACTTCAAAACTGTGTTGGGGTGTCCGACACCCCAGCAGTTTGTTATAGGGTTAAAATTAACTATCGGTTTAGAAGAGAGTTAAATTAGCTCAAAACACGAGTTTGTTCACATTCTTTCGGCCGACTAAGATTGCATCATCTGTCATTCATGAAAATGTTTTCTATGGTACAAGAAGACAATTTAATAGTTTGCTATGTCTGATACGACCACTATATGTTAACTGTTACAGAGATGCTGTGAGTGAAAACCTCAACCTCGAGGACAAAATGGAGGCGTTGAAAAACATCACGGACCTCCTGTCAAGAACATTCACATCCCAATTCGTGTTCCCCTTGCTAGGGCACACGGATCCTGGGGAGCCAGAAAAACTGGGCCAGTTGTGGCGTCAATGGCTTCCAACAGATGCTTTACAAACCTTCAACTCGGGTGAGACATTTTAATTCTGGAATTCTATTATTGTACTGAGCTACCTTTAGAAATGTATTTTCTCTAAGGGCCCTTTTCATGTAGGTTGTATTAGTAATTTTGGTTTCTTATTTTCAATAATAAACCTTTGTAACCGAACAAGAAAAAAAAAGAAGTTTAACCCCCCCCCCCCCCCGAAAATTGTTTGGTTTACGTTTCAGGATCCGTAGAATCCAAAAATCTAATTTTGAAAAATCCGTCCGTCCGCCGTTCACCGTCCGCGGCTTTTCTCCAAAATTAATAGACCAAACTTCGTGAAACTTGTCAACAATCGCATTTGGGGTATAGATGGTCACAGAAGCTCGGCATCAATTTTCGTCAACCCTAAACCAAAGCACGGTAGGTCTAAATATTCAAAAATCGAGATCTTAAAAGCTTTCAAGGTAACAGTAATGATTTTTGCTAGTCAATGATAAATATATAATCCCAAAGAATCGATTAAAATCACCCGCAACGCTGTATGTTTGTTTTCTCTAAGGGCTAGAACATCGAAAAACACATTCGAATTTCTAAGTGGGATTTCTAATGCGCTGCTGGTGGATCTATTTATTAAACGATCAAGCTCTATATCCATAGGTATCTAGAACCTGAATGGAATGTAACGCGACACTAGCGCTTCCATGTGGGATGACCACCAAACTCGTTGTTCCCAAATCAATACTTCACTCACCGCATGCGCAAACGTAAAATCCATCAAGCATCATTTTCCCACGCCCCCATCGCTCAAATTTGAAAGATATGTGGAAGAAGTGAATTTGAGAATTCCCTAGTGATTTCAACATAATCCTATCATTAATAGCTACTGCGCATGCGCGTATGTGTATTCCTTTTTGAACGGGCCTAATTTCAACAGTTTTCATCCGATTTTGATGAAATGTTCAGGGAATGTGCTGGTTAGGCTGTAAATGTTCCACTATTAATTCCATATATCTCAGATCAATACTTTATTTTGCGCATGTGCAAACGTAAATTCCTTTAAGCGTCATATTTTTACGTCCTAGCCGTCCGATTCCTCTCTAATTTAGTGCATAGTTGTGGGGACAATGGTTTAATTATTCCATTATAATTTCCACATGATTGCATCATTATTATTCCTGCGCATGCTCGAAAGTGTACTCCCAGGAACAAGGTCTAGTTTTCGTCAGAGTTTGATCACATTTTCTGGGAATTTGTGGGTTAGGCTATAGACTGTTCCCTACCTATTTCAGTTTTCTCAAATCATTACTCCATTTGGCGCACGCGCTAACGTAAATAATTCCAAGCATGATTTCCCCGTTTCCTTAATGATCGATTTTGAAGTTTTACGTTACCTAGGTTCATCTTGATTGACTATATTCCGCTATGGAGTTTTTAACGATTATTATTAATCCATTTCAATGATCTATACATTTATGTTATGTTCAATTGGTAGGTACCTACTTACTCAAATACCGTTATACTGAGATCAGGGGGACCAGTAAAATGTAAATGTTTAAATTAATTGCATTAGTTTTTCCCCTGCTGGTGCCTATATATACGCAGGCATATTGATGTCAAGCTTGACCTGCGATTTGAAATGGACCTCCATTGTAACATCAAGAATAAATTCAATATCAGTGCACACTGATCAGCTGTGGAGATTTTGAGCCTAATTTGTTTTTTAATTGACTAACGATGCTGAAACCTGAAATGTAGCTCCTTTTTGGAGATCTGCAATACATTTTAAAAGTATGGAGGGACTCAGATCTGCTTTGAAGCCTACGAGGCAAAATTCCCTATTCAATCCACAGTGTTGTTATTTAGATGGAGCTACTCTAAGACTCCTAGGTAAGAATTACGAGGTACGGAGGCGAACTGATCAGCTGGGAGGTCTCTGAATCTATATTATTTCCTTACCAATCGACCTTTTTAAAACATTTTTACTGTGAAACGAAAAATTGCGGGGTCTTGGAACTGTAAAAAAAAAAAAAAAACTTTTCTTGGAGTCACAATGCGCATTGTTCTGATCATATATTACATACGGGGTTTAATGATAAATTATAGGCCAATGATCTGCGTAGGAGGGCTATCTAACACAGGAACAATAAACTATTGTGTAATAATTTGCAGTTTTTTTTTTTTTTTTTTAAATATAAAGTGCACTATTATAAGAGGGTAAAAATATTGAAGCAACTATATGGGAAAATGTCCTAAAAGTAATCCTTAAGAAAGCAACTAACGTTGATGCGCAATCCAGGACATATTTTTTGGCAAAGGTACCATTCGAAAATCCTTCTAAAAATGTCATGAAAATAAATTAAAAGTGCTTCGAGAAGTGGCAGTTTCTAATCTCACTGTGTGAGCTTAGGTATACTTAAATCAGATATACGAAACTGCGTTAAGTACATGCTTCGTGATAGTCTCGCGTTAAAAGTTGTACAGCTCTACATTGTATATGAATTGTATAGGAAATGTGGAGGTCGTGGGTTCGGGTTCTCATATAGAAACGAAATTAAAATAAGGGAAATCCGCATGAAAGATATATTCCCCAACCACATATGAGAAAAGCACTGGTGTCTATTGTGTACTTGGGGGAAAATCGGCCAAGGATTTGAAGAAGCATCTCACTCTCAAACGCACTCAAAGAAAGTGAGGTAATCCGAATATTGGGTTGTCCCAAATGTGATGATATGCATTTTGTGGCTTGGCACCTTTTGTATGCAGAGCGACTTTTTGGGGGGAAATCACACATTTTTGGTGGTCTTGGACGAAAATGTTGGAATGTACGAATTGCTCAGAAAGGTAGGAATGTACGGGTTGCTTGGACATTTCATTCCACTTTTGTTGTCCGAGAAAAGCTCCTTGTCTAATTTGAAGTTTCTAGGGTGAATATGAGAGAATTTAGCTTACAAAGCTGATTAGGATTGAACCCATCAATTCATTCCTCACATAATGTCGCTGAGAGTCCTCGTCAGTCGCCCTAATAAATTTCATCTTCCCACAGTAAACAGGAGAGAATGTAGCTCACTCAGCTGAAGTAGGATTTTTTTTCTACGCTATAACACAGTTTTTTTCTACGCTATAACAATATGATGTAGCTTGTGTACGTTGTCGTTATGTTCACTCACGTCTTTTCGTTACCATGAAAGATTATAACGAGTCCACACAAAAAAGTATAGGTACAACATAGGTACCTATTACTTCATACCTATTCTTCTTAACAAAATGTTATTCTCCCCTATGTCGGGTTAATTACTTCAACAATACAACGAAAAACTGTAGGTAAAACCGATTTATTTAACACCAACAAGAAATATGGAAAAAAGATACCTAACGAATGATACCGATAAATTAAAAATGTTCACAGTTGAAACTCCTGCAAGATCTAATCTGAGCACTCTACAACATGGACTTAATAAGCGTAATCTAATAAATCGTCATCTTCATTCGGTTCCTCTTCATTAGTTTCACCTCCCTCATTGTCTTCTACTGAAGCTCCCTGTTGATTTCGGATTAAGTTTAAAAAATAGGTAAGTTTTCCACGGCTGGGGTACAAATTCAGCGAGGGCTTTGATGTCTTGCAATTCAGCAGTGGTAATTATGATGAAAGTAAGGTGAGGATGAGCGCGTGAGGTAGGTGGAGGAGGGAGCGAGCGGACTCAGTTCGCCCTTATGGCTCTCAACAGATTCGGCTCCCCGTTCCTTTTGCTTCACGTTTTCACAACCAGAAAGGTAAAATGCGAATCCCTGACTGTCTACCTGCGTAGAAGAGAACTTACAGAATCGGGTTCTTAAAAAAAATAAAAATTAAAAAAAGACTTGTTTTTAGTTCCTCCTACTGGTTTTTAGCGTCTCAGTTGTATAAAGAGTACTATTGTTATGGTAAGGAGTCATCACGTAAAAGTCATATAAGGCCAACTTGACGTGTAGTATTGTAGTATAGATTAGCAATTTAATAATATTTATTTATAAAACTTACTTACTTTAGGGCTATTATCATAGCGGAGTTTTATCATAGTGTCACGGTAAGATACATCAGATTATAGTAACCACCTGTAATATAATGGTATGTTATACGTAATTATACTGAATGTGGGTGAGCTGATGTTAGGTATCAAAGTAATCATGGGTTTTTATTCCCATCTATTTTATTACCATCGATTGTTTTATACTGCCAGGGCCGGCCTAAGGTGAATATTGCAAGTGTGCAAGACTCTCATTTCATACCCCTACCGGAAGGTATCGAATACCCTCAGATAAAAAGGGGATCCGGGAGCCCTCCCCCGGAAAAGTATTGAAATTTAAGGTCTAAAAATACAGTTTTTGAGCACTTTTGCGCCTTAGAACATTAAATTTATGTCTCTCAATTCGATTTATTATTGATTGGCTTGATAGGTTCAATACTCTTTCTTGTACCATTATGTTAAATAAACAAATGAAAGCTTCTGGGTCACGTTACAATGATTTTTCACTTACATTGCAAGTAGGTACTCTCAGAATAAATAGCCAATGTGGGAATCACCGTCCGCAGGACCTAACATTTCCATATCTCATGGGTAAAACATAATAAAACAACCGAACATAGTGAATAAATAATTATAGACTTTAATAATGGCACTCACACAACAAAAGTTTATTAGCTATTAAGATAGGTACACAGTCTCTTTTATTATACATTTATACAAGGGCTTCTTTTGCTTTCATTTCTTAGAATGAATTAACTATGCCAAAATAATCAATTGAGTGAGACAGCTCGTTTTCAATTGATAAAATTAAAATGCTGTTAAGTCATTCTTGAGACAGTTTTGACCAGAGGTAAGTTTTTATCAAATTCAGGACCACACGGGCGGACAAGTGCTCTACTGACCATAGGCCTTGGTCAAGGGCATCACACTACTGTACATCAGAACTTATTGGGGTAGATGATCGGTTTTACCTTAAAATTCAACTGTAATTGAAGCAAAATTCCTTCTAGTTTAAATATTTCTGCTCAACATTTAAATCAATTTCTGAAAAGTTGACAAATTTATTTATTTTAACCAAAATTGGCCAATTGTATGCCTCACTAAAAGGCTCGAGGTGCGGCTGCATACGTCGCGTATGACACCTCTAGCCGGCACTGTATACCACGGCGTTTTTTAACATTGGTTTTTTTTTCTTTTTTTTTCTTTTTTCTATGTCACTGTCCTTCTCTAGGGGGGTCCGGTTCCCTCCGTCTACCCCTGTAAATACGCCCTTGAGTAGGTATATGGGAGGGCTTTTGGTTGGTCCTGGAAAGGAGGATGGTTGATCAATATGAGGAGGTACTTACCAGTTGTTTGTGAGCTTAATGCTTAGGTTCTACCAGTAATATTTTATGTAAGGCATCTTTTAGTTTCCAAGTAGGATTAGCTGCCATGTTTTTTCCCCCCAAAGGTATGGGCAGATTTATAAAGATTGTTGCTGTTTGTTGTAGCAGACTCACCTGCATAATACATTCAACATTATTGTAGAACTTTATGAGGGATAATATACAATTACACTTTAGAGAGAGTTCAAAAAGGCTAGTTAAGCACATGAGCTAGGTAAAAGTGTTAGAGGGATGATAGGGCACAAAATTGGATAGCATTGGACATACTTATTCTGGGGAGTATTTGCCTAGGTGGTGGTTGTTAGTCTGATAGTCATCTATGTGTTCGTAGGTTCAGCTCTATAAGTACTATTTGAATGAATAAATTTCCGTTTTACAATTAACAGTATCAAATTATTACAAATAGACTACGATCTAGACAGGGAAAAAGGATTATATTGCATCAAGTTGCAATTAATGAAAATTTGGTAGTATGGTTGATAGTATTGTAGAAGATTGAATTGATAAATTAATGTCCAATTCAAGGAAAAAAAGGCTCAGACTCGTTAAAAATCCGGTTTCGTAGAATTCAATCGAAAGAAATTGTTTAAAAAAATTTTACAATTAGGAACCTCGAGATATACAATTATATTCCTCGGAAAGCCGATAAACCATAATTGTCCTAAATCAAAACTTGACCACTAGCTCCATCATAAAATCATATAAAATTCGTTCTATACAGAAGGTTAAATCCAACTTCCAAACACCGTTCTAGATACTGGCTCATTTAAGTCGAAAAGTACGTTTTCATTGTCTGTATATAGACTCATAAAGATCACGCTTCTATATAATTTCGCCTAATCGTCAAAGCCAAGCACTTCTCAGTACTGTTATTCAAACCTTATCCCGAATATTATCGAAAAAGTATTTTACGTAGGTCTGTGGTCTTGTTCACCAATTAGGTAAATCATTCAAATCCGTTACATTGAGAAAAAAATTAGAAATGTCGACTCAATCGAATTAGTGACCCCGATTCCAGAAAAAATTCTACGTCACATTGATGAATCGATTGACATGATCAGATATCAGTCACAGGGCTTACTTACTAACAAAAATAGTGTTCAGACAAACATTGGCAACTTAATAGAGCTGACTGTTTCCCAAGGCTGTATTATTCCATTGGCGCAGAAACAGGATTCTGAGAATTGAACGCCATTGCTTTAGGATTCACGTGGAGGAGAAATTATCTCGGGTAAATTCTCCACTGTCCGTTTGTTGACGTTTCAGCACTGTTGACAGTATAGGCGAAGATCATTTGTCCACCCTGCGGTTCAGCTCGAGTTCCGGACCCGCAGTAAATCTCAAATGAACCTGTTTCTGGCCGTAGCCGAGGAATCTCCGACGCAGACTTGCTTTGAAAGACTGGTTTATTCTCAACATATCTATTTTGCCAATGAATAATACGCTCTAGGATAGTGTGCCGTAAACAGTACTAGCTAATATTACCAACAGTTGAATGTTAGGGCTTTCTAAGAGCCCGGCTTATCTAATTTACAACACCGTGAGTGAATCTATCCATAAGCACCTAAACAAGAAAACAGTTATACCGAGTTTAATAATGCATTCGAATCAGTACAGTGAAACAGAATCGGGATACGGAAAGGACAGGGAGCTCTCGTCGAACGAGACGAAATGCCATTATCATGTCACGCCCAAGTTCAACAATCCGAATCGTTTCTAGAATCGAACCTACCACTGCACTGTTCAGTTATTTCCATTGGAATAAATTGAAAGTTTGTGATATAGATAGATCGCAAACAACGGAGATATTAAGTATGGAAAACATAAAAAACTAAAAATATCGAAACATCAAAACATTGACAACTGAAAATATCGAAACATCAAAACATTGAAAACTGAAAATATCGAAACATCAAAACATTGAAGACTGAAAATATCGAAACATCAAAACATCGAAAACTGAAAATATCGAAACAACCGTGCGAGCTAATGACCACCAATCGACTGCGTAATAATCCGATAACATCGACGTGCGATTTTATCAACATCGATCGATATACCCTCACCAAACAACTTCCGTCATATATCGATATCGATGGCGTGTCGATTTATCCAGGTTCTACAATCTTCGAAACGTAGAAGCTTACATACACCAGCTAGGTCGTTTTACCATTCTGCAATTGAATACATTTTGAATGATTTTATCTCTACGATCCTTTACGATCTTACTTTCATGGAACGACTTTATCACCGGTAATTAAGGAAGGATTTTCTACCTTGTGCTAGACTTACCAAGGAAATTCGTAATTAAACCGATTCTCAATCAATTTGGAGAGCGGACCTATCCTCAAGTCGAAAAACCCGGGTCGACATCTAACAAGACCAAAAATGACGTCGCAATTATAGAAGGTTAACTCCGTCGTACAACGCTCTCCTTTGGGATCCAGATCAGTGCATCTGCGTCCGTACCATACATTCGAATTTGACATACCATGGAAACCTTCTACCACAGGATGCGGTACGTGTGAAATAACATCATTAGACACCATCCATCATCAACAAGGTCTGATCTACCCGTCGTTCAGACGCCGAAATGCTAGTATATCGGGAAAACTAAATAAAAGCATAATCGAATATCAGATAAGATTAGATTTATTCCATATCCATTTACATACCTCTGTAATACAAGTCGAAGTAACAAGTCGAAAGAAAAGATTTTCTCCCTCCTGAACATATCTCTTTTCTTAACAACTGGTTTGTAAATGCATGAATGAATATGATCTTACTAGTAACTCAAAGATGAATTCGGAAGGGCGTTAAAGTACTGACTACAGCAGTTTAAGAGAATTAGTATTTCAAGTATGTTGGATTCCAGTTCCAGCACCTTTTTGGTCCACAGAAATCTAGAAAGATTACTTCGGAATCCCCGCTAATTCCTCTCTTTCTCGGCCTCTTTTTCACTGAGGCCAGGCACAAAGTAAGCCGTCTTTACCTCAAAGTTCTTTTTGTGATGTAATTTCCGGAGAGGAACTTCTATCAGTCCTGGGATGAAACGAACACTACACACAATTCCCGAGTGCTCTACCAAGAGTAATTTCCAAGAGGAATAATTGGTACAGTAAATCGGTGTTTGAACATAACATGATACGATATTAAAATTAAGCGAGTGCATGTGAACGGGATCTGTACCTACATTAAATTTACGTATTTATGATAATATTGTAGATAATACTACGAAATATAACACAATTTCGGAGAGATGTAAAGAAGATAATGAAGTAGTACCTTTAATGCATGCCACCTGCAATCTGCAATAAAATACGAGGGTTCTCATTCATACGTACGCAGTGTGCACGTCATGCAGCCAGAATTTGAACACTTGAGCAGTGAGCAGTGCCACTATATTTACTGTTTCCACTATATTTTTGACAGTATATATGAATTTGTCTTGTTTCTCAAATAAAAGACTCATGTCGTATTTTTATTGAAACGTGTATGCAAAATTTTAATCAAACGTTTATGCTCATGAATAATGAGAGTTGAATTTCCTTACCCCTAACTCTCCAACTCGAAGTTTCATTGAAGGACATTTCTTAATAAAACAGCTAATTTCATTTTAAAAAATGTTTAAAATATAATTTTCTTCTCCAATTATCAAAGAGAGAGTACAATTGACTATATTGTTCGAACGGTGATGTTCCGAGGAAGTTTTAGCAATTTTTCGTAAAAAATGAAGCTGTTGTAATAGCTTCAACAATTCTAAAATAAAAATTTCCTTCATTGAAAACCATTTTGAGACACTCTGAAACGATTTCTTTAGTTTAATGCTTTTTCACACATACATATTTATATACATATTATGAAACTATAAGTTACCTACATATCATGTTAAATGGATTTAAAATCGACGTTCAAACGAAATATTCAAAATAGCACTAAAGCGTTATTGTAATATAATTTTGTTTAGTATTTGTACAATTGGTGGGGAAGACCAAAAGGGAAGGAGCCTCTGCAAACAGACAGGAGCTTAATATTCACTTCCAAAGTTCAAGGATGCTTGAAAATGGTCGTACACACAAGATAATTTCAAAATGAACTTAGCTCAGCGGAACAAGGAACAGAGAAAATTTCGGATTGAAGAGAGTTTCCCTCCAACTGAATGCACTCTCAAAGATTGGATAAAGTAGTACTAAAAGGTCGTAGCAGCACACATTTTGACCCCCGCCCCATCCCCTCCTTCATCCCAAGAAAATCCCGTTCGGGTCCACGCCACAAAAAGAGCGGGGGACATTGAGGCGTTTATTGCGGTGTTTCCCCTTCCTTTTGAAATTGACCTCCACAAAAACTCCAGTAAAAAAGAGGGTAAGGATATTCCGTGGGTATATACTACGAAATGAAGAAATCTTCCCCATGTTAGGGACCAGAATTGCGCCTTATTGTATCGGATTAGCTACCAGAGTATCAAATGGAACGTAAGCTAGTAGAGTACTTGTGATTCCTTTCAGAACTAGGTTTAATTCTTGTATGAGAAACTCCATAATTATGTTTGCTTCATAATCAAATTGTTACCATGTTCTAAAAATATTCTATCATAGGTATTTCACTGTGTGAACGTTTTGCAGAATAAAGCCGTAGTTACAGATCTTATCTAAAGGTTTAGTATCATATCAGTTTATTCAGGAAAACTCTTGGAAAATGGATTATCACACAAAGTTTTATTAATAAATGCTGCATTAGATAGCCCTTCAACGCTGATCATTGGTCTATAATTATGTAACTCCGTATATACTATATGATCAAAACTTGTTGCTTCTCGCCTTCTAAATTAGTTTACATCTTTACAAATACAGCTTTTTTACTGAATGTCGTAAGTTTTCGAGAGGTCGGATTTTGAGTATTTTAGCCTGTTGATTAAAATTGATGACAAAGCTATATACCCTGCTGATGTACGATTTTTGGGTCACATTCCATGAAGTTCGGCCCAGTAGTTTCGGAAAAAAGCTTCGGACGTCCGGCAGCGTCATTCAACGAACGAATGGCGGACGGTTATTTTATTTCCCGTTTTCGGATTCTACGTATCTTGAAACGTAAACTAAAATTTCGAAAGTGGGGGGAGGGTTAACAACATTTTTTCTTGGTCGAAAACAGAGATTGATTATTGAAAATCATGGACCCGAAAAACGGCGACAAGCGAGAAGCAGTCAGAGCATTCATCAATGATGAACAGGACAAAAGTTATTATTATTGCTAACCCAGCTGATCTGAATTCTCCATGATCGTTTTTAGTGGTTTTGGGGGCCGTGTACACCAAATTCCAGCGCTCAAGGATGAACAGAAGATAATGAGGTACAGGACAAATTAAAAGCATGTCGTGTCGTTCGGAAAATTAGGTGAAACGAAGTGTCCATCACTATTGAATGATAATAAATACAATGTGAATAATCAAAACTACAATAAATGTTATTATAGTTACAAAAATGTTGTATTTTTGGGAAGAATCAAGTATATGTACTGGTAATAATATGAAACGGACTACGGTGAACATGAAATTACGACGTACAGCATTTTTATGTCCAGAGGCCGCTCCACAATTTGAATGCTGAGGACAGATACAGTAATTTTTTCTGATGGTTTTTCGGAATACGATAATTTATATTGAAAATTACCACTGCGTACTAATTTGTAGCGTTTTAACAATAAGTAGCCTACCTAGTTATTACTGTACATAATAGAGAAATTTACTCTCTTTGAAGTTATAGTCGAAGGAAAGTTAATAACGACCGGATATCAATACAGCGATTTCATTAATAGAACCCTGTTGGGCTCAGAAGCTGGAGCTTTAATTACGGGGTTGACGGTATATATAATTTATTGACTGCTAATAACCTGGTTGCTATCTGAATGGAATCTGCATAAACGGGTGCCTGACGACCTTTTATGAATTCATACCAAGCACTTAACTAGTAGCTAGTCAATGCATTTCAATTGACTGCCATGTTAATTAGCGAGCTTGGTTTTGCTCTTACTTACCCTCGATTCGCGTATTTTCAGCATCCTTAATGATAGTATATAATATAATATACCATTAATTTTGTATCAAGTGTGAAGAGAATGTCTTACGTTCGTTCTTAATGGTGATACCTAATAAGTTCTTTACTTGAGAACTCAATATACTAAATAAATACCTATAATCAAAACTGTATTACAATAAATTAGTTTCGAGAATAATTGTATTTTCGGATAGTACCTACCAACCTGAACTAACTGGTAATAGTACGAAACAGAGTGCAGGAGACATCTAATTCACGTGATAGAATCAACCGAGGTATAAGTATTATTATATTACCACATATTGCTTTATAGGTTGGTATGGAATTGTTGTTTACTTTTGTGTTTTGTTGTACCGATCGGATTATCGAATTTCGATTTCATTTGAATATTTTTGTAATTAAATGGGGCTCTCAATGGGGAGTGGGGATCTTTAACAAGTTCTGAATTCCTAAGATTACCATTTTAGACTCATGGGGTTGTCAGGGTGAGACGGATATAAGCAGAAAAAATTCTTCTCTGAGTTTCTTTATTGCAAGCTTTCCACATCAAAATTACATCTTCAGGCTCTTCGTTTCTGTCTAGTATCCTCTATCCCCGGAGACTGATGCACCTGACCGTGGAACAGAGGCGGATGAGCGATAGAGGATACTAGACAGAAACGAAGAGCCTGAAGATGACATTTTGATGTGGAAAGCTTGCAATAAAGAAACTCAGAGAAGAATTGTTTCTGCTTATATCCGTCTCACCCTGACAACCCCATTGGCCATAAAAGCCTGACGGATGGATCATGAATCAATCAATCCATTTTAGACTCAGTGCTTCTTTATTGAAAGCCACGAGTTCCTTCATCGCAAACAAACTGCCAGGACTATATAAGAATTCAGTCTTCATCCGTCTCCAGTTCCTCTTTTACACACCTAAAAATTTCGGTTTAATACTCTTTGCGGAAATATTTCTAGATGATTTTTACTAGACTTTACAAGAAAGGCTTTTTTGTTTTTATTGATACCTAACGTTTTTTCCCCAGGAACTAGGGCTTCTTCGGGGAAATGAAAATTGATTTCAAAATATCACATTTAAAATTGCAAAATATGTATTGTACAATAAATTGTATCTATTATATTATTTGTATAATTCTATTGTACATATTCTGCAATTTTAAATTTGATATTTTGAATTTTATTTTCATCTCCTTAGAGAAGCCTCAGTTCCTGGGAAGAAACGTTGGGGATCAATAAAAAACCAACTTAAGGACAAAGTTGGTCATGTACAATAATATAAACTGTCCAAATAAAGAAACGTTGATTTTTACTGACTTCACGTTATAGCATCACATAACACTCACACATCACATCACATAACAACACATCACATAACACTCACTGTGAGACTCGACATTCAGTATAATATCTGCAAGTGTATTGCTAGGTACGTAATTAATTTCAGCGTGGAGATTAGATTTATGAATTCATAAAGACACTTTACTCTTAATTTATTAGTGATTTCACATCAACGGCGATATTGAAATAAGGGGATAGATTTATCAATCTGTTGGAAATAGCCCAAGTACTGTTTTTGATCATCAAACATTAATGTGGAAAGCGATGTACTCTGGAATTAGTATGTAACGATCATCTAGCATCAATTGAAAATCGCCACACCTTTGACATATGCAAATCAATGTAAATGTGACAACAGCACTCGATTTTTGATTTTATACTCTGCTCATGCATTGTGATGGGTTAACTAATAGGAGTCCAATCAAAGAGTCTGAACCGGGATTGGAACTAAAAAATGCCACTTTACTCATCTCTGATAAAATCGATTCGGATATGAAGTGCAATTAATATTTGTCTGTATCTTTGACTAGCCGCTCCGGCTCGCCTCCACGTCCAGCCCGGGGGGGGGGGGGGGCAAGGGCAAGCCCCCTGGACCCTCCCACTCATTAAGTTGCTCGCTTCGCTCGCAAGATGTGTCTGTACACATGCGGTGGTCTTTTACCCCCCCCCCCCCCCCATTCAGGTGTACTAGCTAGCTTAAAGCTTCGCTCGCAAACGGTAGATCCCTAAGGGTAGGTTTAACGTGTGTGTTGGATGTTGCTCGTTTCGCTCGCTCGGTATGGCTGTACTTGTAGGAAAACTCTCGTTGGAATCCGATGTATGTAGGGAATTTTGCTCGTCTATTATTCTGTTGAAATGCCTTTCAAACGGAAAGGTTCCTTCCTTCAAGAGGATCTCCTTCAGGTAAAAAGGATCTGCTCGCAGATTCCATACGGCGGGCTCAATTAACTCCTCATTTTAATCGCTTCGCCGCCCTTCCCCTAGTATTTTGTCCAACGTTCCGTCACTTTTTTCTATGTCCAATTTCGGATTCAGATTCGGCGGAATCAAAACTGTATTTTGTTCGCAAACACCGTCCTTAAAAACGTCTCTTTATGGGGTAAATTTTAATGAGAAAAAAAACGAAGTTTTTCGTCGGAATTTTCGAGAAAACGGGTCCGTACTCTTTCATTTTTTACTCATTTCCAGAAACTTTTTTTCGCAATCCGATTGCGCCGTCGTCTTCTTCGTACAAAAACCTACAAAACTGGTATTTTTTCGGAATTTTCGACAGCTGTTTAGAGGGGTGGGGGAAGCGGGGAAGTCGAAAAGAACGGGAAAAAGCGCCCAACAAACGTCAAAATTTAGGTAAAGAACGGAATTTTAAGGTCGAAAGAGGGGGGGAAACGAATAAAACATAGCCTACAGTCTGACCAAGAGATTTCCGGTCACGATAGAAAAAAAACCCCGTTCGAATCCCTTCGTCCATTCGGCCGTGAAAGCGACACAGGCAGACAGGCAGGTAGACAGACAGGGTTTCATTCTTATAATGTAATAGAGATATGGGTACTGGGTACTTTTCCGTTATTCCCCCCCCCCCCCCCCCTTGTCGATTTGTCTTCAACACGCCCGCCCGATGTTTCTAGGCAACCTATGTACACAGCATTCTGATCTCTTTGTGCAAATTAATGTGCATTCTACTTGTGCGTATTCATGTGGAGGCAATCAAACCACAACCATGCCAATTTGTTTCTACAAATTCTCTCCGACATCGGCAACTTCTAAAAACACGGTAAAATTCTTTTTTTTTTTTTTTTTTTTTTTTTTTAATATAATTTCTTTTCACAACTTGAAATTGTCACCAATTCTACGTAAATATGTAATCTAAGTAAGAAGAAATGCCTAGAAACATTGGACGGGCGTGTAGAAGACAAATTTACTGGGGGGGGGGGGGGGGGGGTATAACGGAAAAGTACCGAGATATGTAAGATCATGAGACTCAATTATGTGAAGCCCTGCATGAGAACCATCTTTATTGTGGTTATAGGTAAGAATACCCCCACATGCAATATTCAAGAGCTCTATCAATGCACGGAAAGAATCATGAATATCTGAAATGACTAAGAAGATAACCTTTGAAGTTGCTGAACTTATATTTTCTTAGAACTAGACCGAAGCCCCGCTGGGCTTAGCCTTATAAAATGTATTTTGTGAGACAATGGGAGCTCTTCCTAGATCTCAAGTCTTTAGGGACCCATTGTTCGAGGTCGTGAGAAAGAGTGAAAAACATAACTGATGGAGAGATGGAGAAGTGGTTAGTAGAAAATGAGTAAGAAGAGTAGGGAGGGGATCACCGAGTCCAGAAAGGGTATAACGTTACTTACAAAAGAGTCGCGTCCCATCGATTTTCTTCGCATGTCCTCCTCCCAGCGGCGAGGACGATCGCAGAGAAAGAAAAACGTTTTGTCGACGTTGGAGAGCTCAATTACTCGGGTCGTTCAGTTTTGAAATCCTGCATCCCTCGTCCAATTGGATCAAATACGAATCTGGTTGTGACATTCTTTCTGATGGATCATGCCCGTTGAGATTGCTCGGCTGGTTCGCCATTTACCTACTTTGATATCATTTGCACAAAATATATAATCAAAATATTTAAAATGTTTCAGTCATACAGGTCATACAGTCATACAATTGCATCACGAATTTTAGAAAGAAACTTTTATGGTAATGGGTTGGAAATATCAAGATTGATCAGTATCACCCGCCCCCCTCCCTCCTTCTCACCCTGAAACTTTAATTTACGGTAAATAGTTTCACCGAAAGACCAAATACTTCAGGTAAAATAGTAATATAATCTCACAAAAAATAATCATGAAAATTGGTTGAGAATTTGGTAAATAATATAGTGCATTTCATTTTCCTCTCATGACTCCGTTCCGTTCCGTGAAAAAAATCCGTTCTTTTGAGCACAGCCTCTGTTTGATCGATTAGCGCCTTGTTAGCGAATTTTTGAAGAAAACTGAGCTATTGCTCTCGCCTCAAAATTTGTAGAATGTGAATTTTTGAAAAGATTTTATGCAGAAATCCGTTTCAGGCTATTCTGAATCATATTCTGATGTTTAACGCATTTTTTAATGAATGTATATATGTATGTATGTATACCTATACTCGTATGTATGTATGTATGTGTCCTGCCAGACGATAACTGTCCGTAGAATTGTGCTAGAAGCTTCAAACAAATTTTAAAATGTTAAGGGCACGAAACGAAAGTTCAAGTTCGTTGGCCAGCATGATCGGATTACATCTTCGGGTTGAAATTTTCAAAAATGTAGTCAAAAATTTCAAAATAGCCTGTTTTTTGCGATTTGTTGTGCGAAATAATTTTTTCAGCATACTAACATGTGGTATATTCGGAATCAGCGTAAAATTTCCTATAAGAATATGTATCAAGTTTTCAAAAATTTCAAGGTTGAAAAATCAGTCAAAAATCGAAATAATGCCGTTCGCTAGTTGTAAAAATCGGTAATATTTGCATGAAACATTGTCCAAATTCAGATTGAACTACTCTTATGGAAGTATCCCTGTATAACCAATCCTAGAACCATGGTTGAATAGCAGGTTATTATTTAAAATACTTTTTTTGCAATAAAATTAATAGTTGAGAATTTCATTGCACTTAAAAACCTCTAATTTGAAAACAATTTAACATTATACAAAACGATAATTTTTGAAAATTCGCTCATACGATCATGCTACATGACTAGAACTTTTTTTAATTATTATTTCACATATTTTAAATGATAAATCTGAGTTTTAAGGCACTACTTCTTCGCAGTATTGTTCTTAGTTTGCATGATCTCTCAGCTGTTTTCTCGTGAACATTGCGTGAAGTGTTGTCTCCACTGATGATTATCAGGTAAAATCCTGGTTCATTGTCATAGAGATGAATACTTTTTCATACTTGTTGACATTTATCCAACGGAAAACCCAAAAACATTAAGTTCGTAACGACTAATGACCTTTAAGCGCAACTAAACCGCGGTGTTCCCCACTTGTGGCTTACTATCTTTGCGTTAAATTCATGCCCGGTTTACGAATTAAAAAATAAAAATGAGAAATTAGCCCGTATTTTTACTGAAACTAACATGAAATTCGAATTTAAGATTGAAAATCGGCGTTTTATATCGAAATAAAGAAGTTGATTAGACAATCAGTAGACAACAAGACAGCAGGGGAGAAATATTGCGTACCTAGAACGAAGGTTATCTCTCATACCCGGGGACTCTCTCTGTGACTGCAGGGGATCCTCCGCTGTTTGACGAGATAGGCTCTGTGATTGCCTAGAGCCATTGGAAAATTAAGGCTCACGTGAAAACAATTTTTCCGGCGGTTTGAGTGATGCTAACGTAGATGCGTTCGACCAATAAAACCGCGAGCATTGCCACTCTCCCAATTAGTTTTCTGGCCGCGAATAACGAAGGTAAAACTGGTTGCTAATACCAGGGGCAGCTGTCCTAACCCTGTCTAGAGTTTCAGTTACGCTTCGTAGACACCCCCTGCCTCGAGTATCTCTCTCGGGGCTGCTGCCACTCGAATTACCTCTGTTTCCATACAACGGGCCTTAGAGGTGGTGGAAGTTATCCAATGAAGTGTGAGGATGGCCATTCAGGGAAATTTATCAATAATATTGAGATTTAAAGAAAATTAATGAATAGGAATAGAAATTAGTGAATATTTAAGGATAAGAGTTCTGATTGATTTACTGAACAGAAAAATATTATAATTTTTATCTAAAATCAAGCGAAGATTTGTTAAACCGAATTTATATTGAAAGGTCTACGACATCAAATTATTTTCTGCTATTTATATATAAATACCATTATTTCTTTATTTTTTCGATTACCTATTAACCTTTACCTACTCTACGTATTTTCCTATTCAATTGAAATATTCCAAAGTTTTGGCTTTGGATTTCTTCATTTCGAACCTCCCATCACCTGCTGAGACTGGCGCTATTATTCTAAATTTATCTTGTGAATGGTGTTGCTTTTCGAGCTCATTTCTCGATATTTGATAAAGTCTAGTAGACGTAGAGTTTTTGACAAGGCACTTATTGCCTCGTCGTGAAGCACCGGCGCGGCGTGTACATAAGGAGTAGTAAGGAGCATGAGGAATATTCCAGGTGGAAGCTGAGTACCGCTGACTAAAGGAGGCTTGTGGCTGAGAACACACACACATACAGACATATACCTATGGTTTCTTCACGAATTCGGTCTAAAAATGGTCCAAAATGGATTTGTATTCGGTTTTTTTATTTATTTTATTTACTTTAACTTTATGATTATTGTATTTTTTTCTTCTTGGATCAATTCCGCTAGACCGCCACCCTAATATACAAAGCTTTGCCTGTATCTCTTAGCTTCGGAGGGACGCCCAAAAAACCCCACAATGAGGATGGGTATCACTATTATTTACGGATGATCCGTCCATTTATATCCCGAATAAGGAACAGTGATATCATGTCATTCATGAACCTCTTAGTTTAGCTTAAGTAAGTATAGATACAGACTTAGCTTGAATCAATATGATCAGTATCGAAAGAAAATAAATCCAAATAGAAACATCTGATGAAGAAATGTACATATTTTTGGGCCTCGCAATTCATTTCCCTTTTTACGTCAGTTTTCCCCTTTAAACATTAATATCATTGTATATGGATCAAACGGTTGAACACAGTGCTAAAATTCGCATTCGACTCTTTAAAATAAACTCAATAAAAATTTAACAAAGGACACCACGATTTTTATTGATTTTTTATTAGTTCAGATTTTTTAAAATGTCAACCCTTACGCCCATCCCTTGGATAAACTTAAAAATTGCACCAAGATCCTCACAACTATCATCAGTATCTAGGTAAGTTGTTTTCACGATTGAATTAAGTGAACTTTGCCTATTCGTTTGGGAATGTACATAGGTAGGTTGGTATTGATCGAAAAGTTCAGAATTTGGAATAGGAACATGGATATATGTATATATGTGTGTGTACCTACATAGCATTATCTGAACTAAGTGGTCTTGGATAAATTAGCGAGCGGGCTAGATGCCCAATAAATTTATAAAACTAAACTGCCTCAAAACACAATAAAAAGGTCCATATATCACAGTGATATAACAAAGTGATATAACCCAATATTGTCTGAAACATATTTCTTCCGTGTTCCTAATAGCATCATTAATCTTAGTACTGCGATCCAATTAGCGACACATTCTCACCGCGTTCATATGTGTTGTTAGCTTCCCAGGAATAATCGCTCGATCATTTCTCATAAAATTAAACCGCTCTAAGCTAGATAGTGCAGCATCCCATAGTTCCTATTCCACATTGCCTCTTAAGGCAAAGAAACCTTGCGTTTAATAAAACCGTTACATAAAACGTAATTTCGAATTAATCAAAACACGAACGATTTTGAGTGCATTACGTGATTTACGCCTTGTAATCAGCCAAAGGCACCTTGTATGTAGACCAGTCACATCCTTTAAAAACAAAACATTAATTTCACTGATCTGATATAGCATTAATATTATTACCTGTGTGTGGATATTTATGCGATAATTCATACTTCATGTAAAACAAGTACTGGAATATCGAGATATCGTTTCAGAATACTCCAAAATTAATTTCATAAAGATCATTTTCATGTAATACAACACATGTATACTTCATGTAAAACAAGTAGTGGAATATCGAGAAATCGTTTCCGAATATTCCAAAACAATTTTCAATAAGGATAATTTTGTAAAATTTTTTAAGATTTTTGAAGCGACTGCAATGCTATGTATATATATAATATTCACGTATTCGTCTGTCAATGAACACCTGCTCAGATGGGCCAAAATATGCCAGTGTCGGTGATGAAGTCTGCTAGGCTCTCTGGAAATCATACTCGTATATACATTGTTGGTTGCCTATTCACAGTTTTAAAGCGAAAGAGTGAAAGACATGAGCCCCATGAATGTATGTTTAGTAAAAACCAAGATTATCTAAAATTTAATTAATTTTTTTATTTTATACCAAATTGGGTTTTTTGAAAATGGATGAACTTTTTACTTTCCAACACCTAAGAGGGTTATGGAAACATATATCAAATGCTCTATTAGTACTGCGAAAATTCAGTTGGTTGCAGCAACCATTAATACAAATTAGATCTTACTTGTAAATTTGATCAATTCGGTGCTGAATATTAACAACTAATTTGGTACTTTCAAGCATTATGTATGACGAAGAGGGATATATCATCAGATTCATCAGCAAATTATTGCACAATGGTAACACTAGTCATAATTATACATTGTCGCTTTTTAATTGTATTGATGTTAACAACATTTCATTTGTTACATGAGTGTAGTATGGAGTTGAATAAATAATGGATCAGGTACCTTTGATACCTTATAAATTATCTCACAACGATTCCAATATGAGAAGTTGTAGGTAGCAATTCCTTGCCTCAAGAGGAGAACTTTGTTATACTTCTGTAGTTAGCCTCATCCATAATTATTGATCTTTCTTACTGTTATCACACTCAGGTGTTTTGTGTATTTTGATATTTGTCAATTTATAAATTACAAGTTCCTCTTTTCTTACAACGTCTTGATGATTTTACCCTTGTTTCTTTTCAAGTGAGTGATTTAATAAAGATCCTGGATCGTTAGGTTATGGGCGGACGTTTCAATAGTGAGAAACGTCAAGTGGTTTCAAGACAGTTGGGGATGGTCAGATTTAGGACTTGGAAAGTGAGTGAATCAGCTAGAAAATGGCTTCAACGTGGGAAGAATTTTTTTTAAATGTTTGTTTGTATTTGAGCTGCTGCTTGAGCAACACAAGTGTGAACATGCTCCAGCATTAGATCCTTCTTTTGAAGCTGTTGCGAAGACTGTATTAATAGAACTAGACGTAAAAGCTAAGAGCTTAATTTTTTCAGCATTTGAACGACTAAATTCTAACTTCAATTAGGGGCCAGTCAACGACCAAGCTCTCTCAAAGATACCTTCTCTCGAAGTGAAATGACTGTACAGGTTATGCTTAAACAAGAACTCAGTAAACTTAAATTTCGTAACCAGTGTACACTACTGGAGTTTCTCACTCAGTTCGATGATCTTGCAAACAAATGATTTTACAGCTCCTGGAGGTACTGTGAGCGATACAGAATTAATTACAGAACTTTTTAAGCGCATGCCTGCATCCTATTCACCTGTTGCCCGAGCTCTTTCAATTTTACTAGATACTTGTCCAGGAAGGGTTACTTTCGAAATGGTGAAGAATCAGTCTGTTGCTTTCTAAAGGTGGTCGCACAACATCAGAAGATTCTCTAAGTACAAACAGCTTGGCTTAGTCATCATCTTTTACTGGTCATTAATAAGTCATCAATAATAAGCCTAGGGATAAAACAAATCCGATAATCAAGGTACAAATGTTTTAGATGTCAACAATGGGATCATGTTAAGAGGAAATGCCCTAAGAACCAGAACAATTCAGCAAAATCAGCAAAAAATACGGTTCTCGTTTCATTTTAGTCCATTCCTGCTGCAAATTGTAGTGAGGCTCGTGCAGTTTCTTCTGATCATACAATATAGTTTGTAGTTGACTCAGGTTGTACTCATCACTTAGTTTGCTCCGAATCTTCTCAATTTTTACAAAATGTTGAAGACGTCGACATTGAGATTAAATTTATTGGTATTCTTTCAGACCAACCGCTGTAAATCAATGACTATTTTACACCCCTCCCCCGATGGGATTGAGGCCAAAAGGCGCCATATTTGAAACCTCCTCATCATAAACTTTCATATGAGCTTTCACACGAAAAATGCACATTTCACATTTCCCCCCCCCCCTCCCCCCTAAGGTTTTGGGTCCGGAGGCACCATATTTTAAATCTCCTCGTCATAAGCTTTCATATGAGCTCTCACACGGAAAATTCATATTTACCCCCCCTCCCACCTCACTCACCCTACCACATAGGTTTGGAGATCCAAAGATGCCGTATTTGAAACCACCTCTTCATAAGCTTTAATTTGAACCCTCACACAAAAAAATGCATATTCCCCCCCTCAACAGGGGTACCCGCCACTACGAATTGGTTGGGGGTACGAAATAAATTAGGTGAAATACACTCATGCACTCCATTGGATTTAGGTTGAAATAATTCTCACAGCTCAAGCAATAGCCCCTTCAACTATTATAAAGAAACATATGTTCAAAACCTGCACAATACATCAAAAGTGGTTGGTAATGAACAGATTTAACGAACCCGTTTCTGGTGTTCCTTAACTATGAAATGTGTGAAAAATCTGTTCAATACCGAACCTTTTCAAATGTATATATACAATTCTCTCCATTAATTCGCTAAAAGGTGGTGAAGATGTTTTTGAAATGTTGGTTTTTGAAAAAATGTTGATGAGCCAAATTCAGAAATTTCCTACATTTTACGCATTTACCGGGGATTACAAATAATTATAATGTTTCAGGAGGATACTACATGATAGAGCAAAAATCACGGCGATTGAAAGTCATCGCTCTCAATACCAACCTGTGGATGGAAAAATTCGAGGACGAAATAGACCCTGGAGGGCAGTGGTCGTGGTTAGAGAAGCACTTGGACACAGCAAAACGAAATGGAGAAACGGTAGGTGCCTGAATATTTGTGAGTTGTGCGTACAAATGTATCGTACGTTAGCCTGCAACGCTGACAAACGTGCTGTGGCTATAAATAACGATGTATTCCGATAATGTATTCCACTGGTTGGGTTGTAACACCGAGCCATTCATCATTTATTAAAGGGGATCGTGGAAATACGGAAAAGCATAAAAAGCTGCCCGACAGTGGAATTGACTTCTCAAAGCCGTTCAAACTTCTACCGGATTCTTTTGAAATTAAAATCGTGATATTTTAAAGGCGTAACTCGTAGTCACTGAGCTCTAACTGTTCATGTAAAATTGATTTTTTTGTACTCTGAAAGTGGATGACTTTTCATGCGGTACCTACTCTAGTGTAGTGGTGGATTCACACATCTCAATGAAATGTGTGGTTAGTACGCGTACAACAAACTGTACTGTAAACACCAAATATTAATAGCTTTTCAATACTTTAGCATTTCTCTTAATCGTTTATATACCGTATTGTGGAATGAAATACGAGTGTCTGTTTTCGTGACGTGTTTTTGTGAAACTCTTACTGTCCTCATCTAGCTCTTCCGGCTCATCCAAATTTCAGCAACTCGAATTGGATTGAAACTAAATTAAGCACAGAGCTCACTCTGCTAATTTTAGTGGGTTCTCAAGTTTTAATCATCCTCTATAATACTCAGAGAAACCCTGGACACAAGTAACCTAAGTGTCTTACGCTAAATAGAATAAAAATAGGTTCCAGAGCCCACTCAGCTGTTTAGACTGGTTTTTTCAAGTGGTAATGTTGTATTTAAAGCCAGTTTCCAAATTTTAGCATCTCAAGTTAGATTGGAGTAACGATTGGGATTTATTCATTGTACTGCTGGTACATAGGTGGAAACTACAGGGAGAAGAAAAAACGTCTCCCAAGCTGGGTGTGGCACATAGGTTCCTCGCTTTCCTATCATCTTCTTCCGACTATCATCCGAATTTAAGCGAACTCAAACGATTAGAGCAAGAAAGTAAGGAACAGGATGGAATTTACGTTAGCGCATGCGTAGAATGAAGTATTAATTTAGCAACAATGAAACTGATAAGGAAGAGGGGGAGGGGTCCATCTAAAACCTAACCCGCGCATTCTCTGACAATTTCATCGAAATCGGATGAAAATACTGGAAAGTAAGGTTGTTACAAGAATTTGATGTTGGCGCATGCGCAGTAGTTATTAATGATAATCATGTTGAAATTGATATAAGATGATCAAATTGTCATTCCCTAACTATCATCCAAATTTGAGCGAGATCGAACGACTAGGGCGTGAGAAAATTATGTTTGGAAGAATTTACATTATTTGCGCATTCGTGGAGTGAGGTATTAAGTTAAGAACAATGAAACTAATAGGGGACCGTCTACCCCTTAGCCCGCACATTCCCTGAAAATGGCATCCAAAACTGTTTAACCGCAATCTTTTTTTAACAAGCAAACATTGAGGTAATGGTAAATTAATTATTAAAATATAATGATGGTAAATAACGGTAAATTACTTTTAACATTCATAAAACTATTGGACACCTCAACAAATTTTCCGCTCTTCTTCCTCGAAAAACGAAGTTGATTCCTTTGTTATTCCCGAGTCTGAATCGTGATCATCGACTTTCCCATCCCAATTGATAATATAACCGCTCGAATCGAGCTCAAAGCTTGTCCACGCCGAAACCCCCAACCACCAGAGATCCGCCCGTTTTATGATCGAGTGAAGCGTAAAATTCGCTGATACGTTCCGTTCGGTTCGACAGTTAGGCGCTTTTGCTCCGTGACCGAGCCACATTCTGATACACTATTCAAGAGGTGGAGTGTGCTCTTGGAACGCCGACCCTACGCCGACTCACGACAAACAACTATTTGCCCAACTCCATCGAATCCACATGCGGTGGAGGCGCCCTCGTTTGAATCTCGGCAGCTCCCGAGACTAAAATCAACATTTCTGTTGGATAATGCGACATGTTGGAACTTCAAATGAACGAAGCCGCGAGACTACTGGTGAGCGGAACTCAGTTTAGTGAAATACAGTGCGACGTGCTTGTGAGAGTGATTGGTACAAAACGGAATGACGTGTACTAGACCCCGACGTATATTCAGCCTTCGTGTTTAATTAGGGCTCTGATGCATCACTCAGTTTCTCTAATCAGCCATTCTCATATAAATAAAATGCATCATGTATTCGAGGTGCTTTAAATTCAGTTCTGGATTATTACTGATAATAGATTATAAACCTAATAGAACACACAAATATTTTAACCCCCCCCCCCTCCCCCTCCCTTAATTAACACTAGGTATATATAGCACGCTGTCGGAAGGATATGAGATAGTGGGGAACTCCGAAAACATTGCGCATTGCACAATTTATTGCGTAACCGTGCGCAATCAACACAACCTCTGTTTTATTCTAATGGGAGAGAGAGAGAGAGAGAGAGAGAGAGAGAGAGAGAGTCCTTTATTATTTTATATCTCTCTTTGATATTGTTAAATTAATTTCTAATGCAACCTACGTTCTCTAAATCCCACAAATATTCGTAACCTGTTTGTATGAGAATTTTCTTAATTGAATACGCCCAACAATATTTCTTTTCTGTCGATTTTTCAACGAGACACTTCTTCATTTTTTTGTAAGCTATATTTCATAATCGGACGTCATCCATTAAAATTAACTTGATCCACCATGAAAGAGACATTTCATTAATTTTATAACCTAGGTGGTCCATTCAGCTATTGCATTTCTAATTATACAAGTTGTGGTACGTTAGCATCGTAGCGTCAGTTATTGTTTGTTAGATACTGATGATGGCCTAACCGTCATTTTTCGTGGAAATAGACAACGTTTTTCACTAACTTCCGTTTTGAAATGGGTTTCCACAACTTCATCGCGAGTGATTTAGTTCGTATCGTTAACGGTTAATTTATTTGTTATACAGTATGAGTTCAGAATGGTGAGTTTCTTATTTAGCTCAATAGCTGAATTTGCAAATAAACCCAAGTCGTCAGCGTACAATGAAGTAGACATTTCCTTTTGGTGACCAATGCTGACTCCCTTTATCCCTTCCCTTATTCATGTATTCTCTATAATATCATTTATATATAGGTTGAAGATTCCCGAACTCAAAGGATCACCATGAATAACGCCCTGCGATAATCTTACATAATCTGATGTAGACTAATTTATATCAACTCTTATTTTTATTGTCAAGTATAAGTTGCTAAAGATTAATTTATATCGACTCTTCTTTTTATTGTCAAGTATAAGTTGCTAACAAAATTTATGAAATTCGAGCTCACTCCTTCAAAGAATAACTTTGGCCAAATAAATACATGACATAATGACATAACCGTATGCTTTTAGTCAATAAAAGCGACGTACACTTCTTGATGTTTTTGGAGGTGTTTTTGAATCATACATGCAAGAGTAAAAACTGCGTCTATACACCCACGCCCTACTCTAAAGCCGTTCTGGTCTTCATAAAATATCTTATTTATTTCTACCCATTTATTTAACCGATTAGCCAATATGCAAGTGAGTATTTAAAAAATTCAATTCAATAGGCACATCTCTCTGTAATGGCGCGGGTCGTTTGGATCACCGTTTTTAAGCAATACAAAGATTTTACCTTCAGCCCAACGCTCAGGGATTACACACGTTGCAAGTACAGAGTTGAGTACATTGGTCAGTTTATATATTATCTCGTTGGGTAAATATAAATATTTGTAAAACTCGTAACTAATGCCGTCAGGCCCGTTAGCTTTCCCGGTTTTCAGTTTTTGAATTGTTTTCAGCACTTCATTATCTTTAATTTGATCATCTAAGGAAGGGATGAAAAATCCACTGGATAAAGGTTTATCCAATTGTTGGGGTTATCGGATTGTTCAGATGGAAATAGTTATAATATGTCTCTGTACTGAAGATTATCGGTTTTGAGTTTTTTTTTTTTTATATATATTTTTAATTTTCCCCAAAAAAAATTTTGCTATCCTTAGTTCCGCACAAGTTGTCCCGTACTGTTAGAATATGTTTGTGTTCTGCTTGGGTTTTCATTTTATTATAGTATTTTTTTGCTTTCAGGTATTCGTTTAAATAATCATATGTATAACCTTGTTTTTTGCATATTTTAAATTTAGTTTTCATCTGTTCTTTTGCCTGTTTACAATCTAGATTTAAATTATATGTTTTCTTCTATTCAGTCTTTTTGGAGTTTTAAATGGCATGGTCATGTTTTCTTCGGTTGCTGCTTTTCTCATAATCTGTACAAGATTAGAGTAGTTTAAAAGAATTGTTTCTTCGTTGGACAGTGAAGAATTCACTAAGGATTCTTTCTTGTCTTGGTCCCAACAGAATTTTGTAATCATGGCTCCACCCTTTGGGTGTAATTGAATAAATTGTATCTGAATTAGAAGAAGAAATAAAAACCATATTAGAACTATTAGATGATACATTAACGAAGATTCAAGATAAATACATTCAACTTCCTCTATGTATGGTAGGCGACTTTAACTGCCGAATAGATTTAAATAATACAGGAATACTAAAGTTTTTCATGGATACGTCACTAAATTTAAAAAGAATTAGTTTTGATATAAAAACGGATTGAAGAGGAAAAGAATCATGCATTTTTGGACAACTTCAGAGCTCTACCCAATCCAGGGACAAATAATGGGTGCCACCTTCCATGCGAACTAACTTTGTTAAAAGGAACAGGGAAAATAGATATAATTCAATTGAGAACCCCCATTTTTATTGCAGATTTGGATTCTACGTAAAATTTTATGAATTACCCCTCACCCAATTTTTTCGACCGCGCGCAACCCGTTTCGCGAGTGAACAAAGTTGTCTAACTACTGAAATTGCCCAAAACATGGATTCTGGTAAACCCCAAGTGTGGATAATGAATTTTCATTATTTTTCAAAGTTATTTCACATGGTGCTATCCGTTTCTTGATTTGATTCGATTGTAGAGGAATAGTGGCAGGAATTTGGTTATTTTGCGTGAAAAAATCATCTTTTTAGGCAAATCAATTTCATAATTTTCTATTCCCTTTCCTCCTCCTTTCTCAACCGGGATCGGGACTGCATACGGCGTAGTTAAAAGAAAATAAAAATGAACACTTCGTTTAAAATAAAAATACCATCAGGTGGGGGAAAAACCTGAAAAAAGTACATCAAAGCAGTGCCCAAAACGCCCGTTTTGAAGACCTTTTTTTTATGTTTTCCCCCACCAGATGGTAAAATGGTATATGGTGCTGCAATGCAGTTAACCCACTTGCGAGGCGCGAAGCCCCGAGTTTCGATAATATATATACTGCAAACGATACCTAATAACACGGACCAGTGTTCTGCGTAGAACAGCTATCTAATACAGAAATAATAAACATTTCGTTTAACAATTTGAAGGGTTTTGTTCTCATCTGAAGTTATGCGATTGTTCGAGTCGTGTGCTTTATCGCACTAATCGGGAAAATGTCCATATCGCCTGCATTTATTGCTTCGAATTACTCTTTGTATAATAACTGTTTAACTTCTCATTGAACGTGGAATGCCCTCTCATTGTTAGGCAAACGGATTGCGTTAGCACAAATGTACCATTTTGGTTGTGATGAATCGGCCCCTTGTTCATTCGCCTTGGTATTATTTAATAAAATTCCAAATTTATACTGAATAAATTGAAAAACTGTGTTCCAAGTTAGAAGCACACAGCTTCCTCGTTTACTTATTATGAATGTATAGGTAGGTCATTGAATAGTTTTAAATGCTCTAGAAAAATTTCTTTGCGGAAAAGATGTAGCGTGAAACGTCATAATTTGTCAACTAAGGAACGAAAAAATGATACTCAATGTAATTCACGTTTGCGTATACGGAGAATGAACTGATGACTTGAGAACAACGAAATACCTAGATACTGGACCATCTACAGCCTAACCCATGCATTCACTGACAATTTCATCAAAATCGGAGGATTTCACTGTATTGTATTTCCCGTTAGTTAGAATGACTTCTTGTATAATAATGTAAACTGGGCTTGCCCGAAATAAACCAAATAAATAGAATTTAAAAAAAAATTTAGAACTGCAGAAATTAAGGGTGATCAAATCGTCATCCCCCAACTATCATCTAAATTTGAGCGAGATCGGCTAAGGCGTGAGAAAATTATGCTTGGTAGAATTTACGTTTGCGCATGTGCCGAATGAAGTATTGAGTAAGGGACGATGAAACTGATGGGGGACCTTCTACACCCTAATCCGCACATATCCTGAAAATTTCATTAAAATCGGATGAAAAAATTGAAAGATTCTGGCCGAATACAGTGTGTCTACTTGTCCATGGCACTGCTTTACTTTTTTAGTCCCTTTACGAGTATTTATCATGGAACCCAACCAGTCAATAAATGATATTTGGTTTCGAAACGGCAAAAAGTACATTGATTGTAAGTAGGAAATCATGGAAAAAGGTCTTACTCGTGTAAGGTTGTCATAACTTTTTTCCCTCGTAAGATTAGAATTTGAAGTACTCATAAACATCACTACGAATTGATTAAATTTTATTGAATGAACAAGTCATTGAATCGATTTCGAATTATTATCATAATATTTATTTTTCATGCTTTCTATTTCATTTCTCTATATTAATTTTATTTGAATTATCTCACTCCAAAATACCTACTGTGTAATATTCCTCAATTCCTACCACTCTGATACATACCTAGATATTCTGTCAGCAGTAATTTCAAAAGTATAACTTTCTATACTTCACATTGCATATGTGTATTATACATTATATTATTTTTCTCTCAATATTTTTATTTTATTCCTACTTTTTCTTCATTTTGAATGTTAGTTTGTTCAATTAATAATCCAGTATGTTCCCCATTCTTCACGGTAACATTCTGCATCTCAACTTCACTTCTTGAACAAGGTCCAAATTGTTGAAAGTTGAAATGAAAAGATTTAAAAAATTGCAAAAAATTAAATTGCTGGTGGTGGTGGCTAATCGATGTAGAATTGGGATGGGGACCAGTTTAAAAAAAAACATGACTGAAATGATCGAAAAGATCCTTTCGGACGTTTTTGCGGAATTCACGCTGAGCTGAAAATTAACATACCTACAAAGAAAAATTTGAAGAACTATTTGAACTTATTTTGTAATAAGAAATCTGGAAATTTTACTGTAAAAGATGGGGTATTATGATTTATTCCCATACAAAAGCCAGAGCACGCGTAAAATCAAAGACATTGTAATAGTAAACTAGACCCACTCGTAGCGCAAATAGATAGTGTCGCGTTGCAAATTGAACGGTCTGTAGTCGGCCATATTGGGGGCAACATCGTTTATTTATGTGCAATGAAGATTGTATTATTATAGTTTATCTACTCATGAAATTTCTTTGATAATGCACAATGGTTAAAGTTTGTGCGGCATTTAACTGCATAAATCGCAAAACTGAAGACTGCACACTCTCATTTCACAAGTAAGTATAGATTTTCACGATTTCCTAAAGATTATTTTGGTCTGTTGTAGGCCTCTTGATGTGGTAACGCAGTATCTATTGTAGTTGGTAATAATTTTATTTTTACTAACTTATCTATGCATGAGCTACAAAGTTTCAAATTAATCTAAACTTTGTTTTGTTTTTTCCACAGATTTCCTTTAAACAAGAAATTGAGAGATGAAATTGTTTTTTGTATTGACATTGTATTGTACTGTTGTATATTGTATTGTATTGACAGAATTGAATGAAATTGTATGTAAAATGAAAATAATATAATAACAGAAAGTGCCATGATGTAGTTATTCATTTACTTATTCAATTGCTCAGCTCCTCTGATCATACTCCTTACCCCATCTAGGTGAACCCATGGTGTTTGTAAAACTGTGTCTTATGTACAAGATATTGTCTCAATATTGAAATGCAGAGCGATTCTTGTGTTACTTTGGAAGAATGGTTCTGAGATAATTGCTTTTGAATAATGGAAGGATCTTTCACTTTAAAATACCTAACTAACTTATGCCCTAACTATCATAAGTAAGGTATGAAAAGTACAATATCGCCACTACGCAAGACTACATGAAATCATATTGGTAAGTAATGCATGCATTACACGGACGTCCCTATGAATGGATTTTATATATATTTGGTGAGAGTTAAAATAAGAGAAAAAACAAATATATCATGACTTCTCAACCCCCCCCCCCCCCCCCCCCCAATTAACTCCCTCCACCGACAGCAAATTCAAATAATAAAACTTCCAGTATGAAATTTGAAGCTCCCAACATATTTTTATAACCTAGACCGAATTTATAATCGAATTTAAAAAATGATCTCATGATCTCGAAAATCTGACTTGAATAGTTAAAACATCATGATTTATTACTATTACCTCCTTCAATCTTCCTCGTCCATAATGAAATTTGAAACTTTTAATACACCTTCCAAAACTAGACAAAATTCTTAGTTGAACAAAAAAGAATCACAAACATCTGACGATATTAGTTGAAACATCATGATATTTTACTGTTACCCCCTCCATTCACCCTTTTTCATAATCAAATTTGAAATTCCTGTTATAAGATCTGTAGTGGATTTGTTGTTTGGTTATGCGGATTCATCCCTTTGGGTGAATTTACAAATACTTGGCTGGGAGTTGGTACTCCCAGTGGACAGTTTTAGCTTGATGTTTGGTGGCCCTTAAAAGGGCCGTCGAAGTGTGTGGTGTGAAATTCACCACAAGATCCAAAACTAGACCAAATTCATAGTTGAACAAAAAAAGAATCACGAAAATCGGACGAGAATTGTGGCCTAAATAAGTTTGTAAATCGTCATATTTGGTTAGATATTCCAAAGACAAGCAGCTCCCACAGTTTGTCTCTGTTGAAAATATTGCATGAAATTCATTCACAAACTGTGTTGTCATCATAATAATTGACGTTTTTAATGATTTTAGACTAGTTTTCATCAAGATAATACAAAATATGTTTTCTACGAACACTTATACACAAACTAGCTAGCCTTACAATTCAAAAAGGGCGCGTGAAGTTGACCCCAATATGTCCGCCAATGCTCTCTTCAATTTGCAGTAGGCGGTGTCTGAGATCCACGTACAGTTGTAGGGCCTTGCGTAAAATATACAAATTTTGAAGATATCAAACCATGGAGAATCACTAAACATAAACAGAACAACAAAACAGGCGATTCATTATAAGCTACAGAGGTAAAAAGAGTTGGGGACATCAAGAAACCATCTCCAGCGTTCCGCTTCTAGCGTTGAAATGACCTCTAAGAAAGATGCTAAGTTTTGAAACCTTTCAAACTTAACTAAAGGGGCATGCAGTGATAGTTTAATGCCTTATTTCATGAATATCATATAAAAGGATTTCAATCTATTCAGCTATTGCAATGAATCAAAAATTTCCTTCATGGAAATTCGTTTTGAAATTTCTTGCGCTTAACGCTTTTTGATATGTGTGAGTATGTAGAGTTTGATCAGAAAGTTCTGGTTATTTTCAATTTGCGCGTAAACAGTGGGTCGTTGAAACTCCTCAGTGGTCTCAGCGTTACCTCTTTCTGGGTCACCAAGTATTTTTATATTCCTGTAATATTCTCAGTTCTCGTATTATTCTGATCAACTTCGGAACCCCCGAGGCTAATTTCTTTTCTAATCAACTTATGTTGCTGAAACGATGAACTTCATGGAGTGCAGGGTATGCAATAAACGCACGACGTCTAGGTTTTGATGGCTCGGTAGCTCACAACGCCTGAACCAATCCTAATGCCTGGGAGCTAAACACTGTGCTCACCTGAACTGGGCACCAGCGGCAACAGATACACCTGAACTGAACTCTCCGAATATCGGGTAGGCAGGCTCTACTCCAGTAATTTTACTAAGGGAATGATTACTTGACGTGATGCATTTTTGAGATGCGAGCTTGCGAGCATCTAGACCACCAAACTATACACATCATTCTGGCCTATATTTCAAACGAATCTGAATTTTTACTAAGGAATTGACAACTTTATATTATGTAATTAATAGATGCGAACTTGTGAGCATCCGGACCTCCAAACTATACCTATCATCCTGAACTATGCTTCCAACTAATCTGAATTTTAACCAAGGGTCTGACTACTAGATGTTATGTATTTTTGAGATGCGAGTACACATCATTCTAAAAGGTGCGATCAACCGTGCGTTATTGACCTGAGGGTCTACCACGGCGAGTGCGGGACGGTGCCTAGATCAGGTAAAGATTAGCAAACCCTTTTTGGCTGGTGCCCAGTTCTAGTGTGCCCGCTAAACTTTGATACCGAATCCTGAGTAGATATACTCGCACCCAGATCATGTTGGGCGATCATTCAACCCCTAACCTAAACATCGCACAGATCAGATGACCCAAAAATGTAGTTCATGTAGTTCAATAAATTTTCTCAGTCGGTTACAAAGGTTCTTTTCTTGAAAATATTAAACCAAAATAATTAGTAAGTAATGCATGTATTACAGGGATGCCTGATGTATGTGAATATATGATTTTGCTATGAATAGCGAATAGATTATGATTTTTCTGGATGTACCCTCTCCACTATAACTCAACTTGAATATGCAGCAACCCCTCTCCCTACTCCGTCGCAACCATGAAAAAATATTAACTGCTTTTACAATGTGAAATCGAACAATGACAGATTCACGGAAATGTATTGAAAATGTCGCGATTTATCTGTATCCAATCCCTCCCCCCTTCGCTTTCAATCATTCTATTTCATTTTACTGAGAATGGATCCAGAAAGATGGCGCGAGGGCGTTAGGGCGTTGTGCTACCCAGCCATCAACACCTAGACGTCGTGCGTTTATTGCCTACTCTGCACTCTCTGAAGTTCATTGTGTCACTTTCTGATTACAAAACCAAAACGCTGCAAATTATACCACAAAGAAAGAGAAAGGAGGACGGCAAATTTCACTATTAACTTGATAAAAGAATGGGTTTTATTCTTTGATGGGAAGAACTGATTTTATCAATGTTAATTGTGAAATTTGCCGTCCTCCTTTCTCTTTCTCAATTTAAATTCAAATTGACAATATCGACACCCTTAAACATATAAGGACACAATCACAAGACAATGAGTGATAAAACCATCAGATTTTCAGTTTCATATTAACAAATATGACGAAACATACCAATCTCAAAGGTACCCGTTGGGATGTTAAAGAGGCCCCAAAACGGGCAAAAAATGAAGTACAAAACCACTAAACATAAGCTCTGACGAGGCCGAAAATGGCGAAAGCGCTTAGCAATAAAACATTTTTTAAAATTTGAGAAGCCTACTGTGAAACTATATCAATCCTCAAAAAGTACTACTTTTAAAGAGTATTCTAGATATCAAAGAAGGAGCTGCATTTCAGGCTTCAGCATCATAAGTGGATAAAGAAACAAATTAGGCTTACAGGCCCCCACAGCAGATATTGAATTCATGATAACTACCTATTACACAGGAGGTCCATTTCAAATTGCAGATTCAGAGGTTGCCAGCAATATGCTTGCGTGGATATAGGCACCAGCAGAGAAAGAATTAATGCAATTAACTGAAGCATTTACAATTTACTACTCCCCTTGATCTCAGTAATAACAATATTTAAGTAAGTAGGTGCCTACCAACTGCAAATAACAAATTTATAGATCATTTAAATGGTTTTAATAATCAATAATCAGATCCATAGTCAATCAAGTTGTAGGTAACATAAAACGTCGAAATCGATCATTTAGGAAACGGGAAAATGATACATGAAATAATTTCCATTAGTGAATGGACAGAATGAAGTATTGATGTGAGAAAAATGAAATTGGTGGGGAACAACCTACAGCCTAACCCACACATTCCTAGAAAATGTAATCGCACTCTGATGAAAACTGGAAAGTAACCTTGTTCATGGGATTACAATTTCATGCATAGGAGCTACTAATGATGCAATTATGTTTGATGTAATATGGAATAATTATACCGTCGTCCCCCAACTATGCACGCAATTTGAGTGAGACTTGACAAATAGGGCTTGAAAAAATAATACCTGAAGTAACTTACGTTTGCGCATGCGCTGCATGAAGTTATGATTTGAGAAATATAAAATTAATAGGGAACCATTCACTGCCTAACCAGCTTATTCCCTGAAAATTTAATCAAAATCTGATGAAAACTGTTGAAATTAAGTTCGTTAAAAGGAATACACTTTCGCGAATACGCAAGATTAATGATAAGATAAAGATGATAAAGATTAATGATAAGCTCATGTTGAAAATGCTAAAGAATGCTCAAATTAATCTCTTCCACCTATTCTCCGAATTTGAGCGAGATCGGGCGACAGGGGCGCGAGAAAATGATGCTTGATGGAATTTACGTTTACGTATGCGCATAGTGAAGTATTGATTCGGGAACAATGAAAATCATAGTGGACCGTCCACACCCTAAACCACACATTCTGTTAATATTTCATAAAAATCGGATGGAAATGTTGAAATTTAGCTTGCTATAAGTATTTGTGGATACGCGACAGACACACATACACACACAGAAAGAAACGGAACACAGAAAGTTGTTCAGAATGTTCTCAAAAATAAAAACTACCACCGTTTGTTTTTAGGAGATTACAAACTTTTTCATCTCTCAAAAGTGAAACTCATGCTTCCGCTACCTTTAATAGGTAGACTCGAAAGCAGTTCTTGAGATTAAACAAATATCTTCCTATGCTTCACTATTACACACACAATAATAAACTCGACTTCGCAAAATTAGAATAAATTCCATTGGAACTATATCACCTGATAATTCCAATTGAATTGTATCAGCTGATATTTACAAGGCAATTCCTTCGTCTTCCAGTCCTACTCTCTAGCGATCATTCATGGAATATGGAATTTAGAGATCTTAGAGAAATTCAGAGAATTCACAAAGGCTGATCAATAGATTCGCTAACAGCGCATGATTTCTCTAAGTTCTCGCGCTTAGAAATCTGAAGGTGTTTTTTCGAAGTTGTTACCCTTAGGGAAAACAAACGAATGACCGTAAAGCGTTCTGGATGGTTATACTCAATTTTTTGTGAATATATTTATCATTGAAGAGTAAAAACGCTGCAAATTATTACACAAACGTTTATTATTTCTGTATTAGATAGTTCCTCTACGCACATCATTCGTCTACAATTATTATCAAGTCCCATATATATCTAGTGAATGATCAAAACTTGGCGCAACGTGCCTCCCAAAAGGGTTCGCACCTTTACAGCTCAGGACGCCAAAATTTTACGGTTTATAGTAGGTGAATGTTGAAAAAATTTCTGAAAATGTCGAAAAAAAAACAAAAAACTTTGTAAAACGGAATGTCGAAAAGGAAAGAAATTAGCTTCAGAGGCCCCATCAGCTGTTCAGTGACCCTCCGAACCTCGTAATTGTTTTTGAGGTGTCTCGGACGAGCTCCATTAAATTTCAGCAACGTAAGTCGATTAGGAGATAAATTAGCCTCGGGGGTTCCGAAGTTAATCAGAATAACACGAGAACTGAGAATATTACAGCAATATAAAATAACCAGGTGACCCAGAAAAAGCTGACGCTGAGACCACCGAGAAGTTTCAACGACCTTCTGTTTGCGTGCAAATTGAAAAGAACCAGAACTTTTTGATCAAACTCTGCATACCTACACGTATCAAAAAGCGTTAAGCGCAAGAAATTTCAAAACGAATTTCCATTAAGGAAATTTTGGATTCATTGCAATACCTTGGTAGAAGTAATTTAGCTTCTGTTGTTGGAATAGACATAATAATTTAATTAAGAGTAATTCCTAAGTGTTTACCAATCAATAACTTAATAAATTAATATAATTGAAGTAGGTAATTCGATTGAATACAGCTTTGTATCGTTGAGTCGTTTCAGGGCTATATTATAAATCGCATTATTGAGTTGGGTTTGTGTGTTGATATCCACGGTAACCTTTTAATTTCATTTTCTATTTGCTTTGGGAGTTTCATTTGATCATTTTGTTTGTGCACATGTGTAATCGTAGGATGTTTTCGGGTAGCATGTCGTTCAATTTATGTTGCTGTTTCATAAAGTTTGCAATCATGTCGTCCGTTGACGTTGGCCGTTTCTTTTTTTTGGTTCTTCCGGATTGTTTTCTGGTATTGTACCATTTTGTAGAACCGGGGGTGACGTCTGCGTCTGTTTTATTATTTCTGTTAATGCTAGTATGCTGTCTTGATTCTGTTTTTGCGCGCTTTCTATATTGCTATTGATTTCGTCTTCTATTTTTTTTTAACGTTTCGCCTAGTCATCTCTCTAAACGTTTCCTAAGATCGTCTACTTGGTCTTCTGGTTCAAGGGGAGGTTGTTCTGTTGCCTGTTTGAACTGCCGTTAACTTACGGTAGTGTTTGTATGTATATTGCGCGCAGTTTTCGTCTGTATACTTCTCACATCTAGTACAGAATATCGGGTTGTTTCATTGATTTTCAGGGAGTGGATTCCCGCAGCTTTGACACGACGCGGTTTTTATATCTGTCATTATTGACGTCTGGGATTGATACTAGCTGATAGGATTGTTTGAGGAGCTGACTAGTTGCTTAATCGACTGGTTACCGTGACAAGGGTCGTTCTGTTTGATCCTGTCAAGTTTGTCTAGGGTTTTTTTATGTTGACTCCAATTTTTATCGTCTCCTAATTAGTTTGTGAGGTTCACGATTTGCGCTTTGTCTTTGTTCTGTTAGCTGTTTGCTGAAGTTTTAGTAAGGTGTTATTTGACCTTAATATATACACACATGCACATAAAGGAATCTTCTATCTTGTAGGATCTGGTTCTGGGATGTTCTGGGATTATTTTTTTTATATTCTGGCTGTGGAAGCTCTTTTCTGCGGTGTCTCCGTTTTATATTTGATGGTTTCTTTGTTGTTGGGCTGGAAGTTTTATATTCATTCTAGGATATTATTGATTTACTGGGTTGTTTTTATATTGATTTTATCTTTGATAGGTGGCTGGGCTTCGTTTAGTGGTTTGTAGACTCAATACCATGTAACAGAGGAACAACCTGTTGTACTATTCTTATGCTGGGATTCCCCCTAATATATTATATTATTCATTTTTAATGAAGGAGTAAGAAGACAAAAATAGGTACACAGATTTAAAGGCACTAGTCTACAATTTTTTTCAAGAAATGGTAATTGTTTCTCCAGAGATTCTTCTCTAGTTCTAACTAACCTTATGAGGAATTTATCAAAAATGGTTTTACAGTTTAAATACAAACACCGCAAGGAATCTGTAGGAGGATCAGTCTAGGATAGCAATATGGATAATCAATTGGTATTTGGAATTACTATATCAAAATCGGATATGCGTTAGTAAGACTGATTGGTTTTCTTACTGTCTCGGGAGGATCAGGAAAACTATAGTGAAGAGGTCCCTTGTTTTGAAGAGATCTTTGTCGGGTGGTCTTGCGTATGGCGGCTAACGTCACCTCTGAACAACACGCTGGTTGGCGTGAAGGATCCGTTGACAGATCATTTTATCTGTCGTGTTGCCAAAACTTAAGGGCTCATTCCAAAGAATCAAAGGAAGCCACCCGGATCGCTGTATGGTCATCCGTTATTCCCTTACCCTAAGGGGAACATAGACTGGAAAAGAGAACACAAACATTGGAGGATAACAAAACTGGTGGAACTTAGTAAAAATCGTCTAATAAACCATGACGATCGTATCGGCTGACGTAATTCAAATTGAATTTATTATACCTATCGTCACCTATAAGTGGACAAGTGAAGCATAGGTAGGTGATATATTTTGTATCGATAGTTTTCATTTGATAGGTGCCTAAGTCAATGTAGAACTTAAATTCTGATGTACTATAATTATACTTCGATATCAGCTCTTATTATATACAACGGGACTAGTAAAGTGAAGGTGTTTTACTTAATTTAATTAATTTCTCCTCTGTTAACACATTTGTCTATGCAGTTACATTTAGATAATGTATGATAGACTCGTTTAATAATTATAAACAAGTGTTGAACGTCGATGAATTATAAACCTTTTATTAAAAAGAAATAATAAACCGTTGTGTAATAGTTAGCTGCGTTTTATTTCTCAAATAGAACTCAAGAACAAATTTGTTTGGTAAGAAAGTGTAATTTCTATTAATGTTATTATGGAAGTTCTCATTTACTCTTCTTTCTCCACATCCATTTCTAAAGTTCATTGGCTTGAAATAACCATTAGTTTCTAACACTATTGAGCCCCGAACATTCCTTAAGATCGGATGGCAATTGTTATTAGTTTAATGGTGTTGTGGGGATCATTTCGGCATGTCGCGTTACTAGGATTGACACAACGGCAAATATTCCTCAGACGGACATAGAACCAATGAAAATCATTCAGTATGCTAGGAAACTCAAAATGTGAATGAAAATCCCAACTACAAGGACAATCCCTTCCCCCTATCCCTTCCCTTATAGCACGAATTCAAAGCTTACGAAACTTCACCAGTGACACTGGAAGTCGTGAAAAGCCTCTGCCTCAATATTTGGTTTTATGAAAGGAAGCTCCTTCAAGACTAACAGTCAAGGAGTGTTACAATCCGCTGACTGTATTCTCAGAGTGCCTAATTATTATTCACCCCCGTGATTCTATCTCCATCAACATGAGTCTTGCTTCGTTAACGAAATTTTGATTGTAACCCAACATGACACGAAGGTGAAGTTTGAAAAGCTTTTGCTTCACAGCTTTGCCGTTATATTCTGATAACACCGCAGTACATTCAAAATGCTTTGTAAAGTGAATCTCAACGCTCCCAGTTCTGCCAAATATTTATTGATACATAAGTGATATGGTACCAGACATCTAATAGACCGCTGCTAATGATTAGGCCAATTTTTTTCAATTTATATACTATCCGGTTAACCGTCCGTTTCGGGGACCCACATTTACAGGTCATTTTTACCGGGTACCTTTTCATTATTACCAAGCAGTCTACATAAGGCTTCAACTCAAATTTCAGTATTCACGTTTCAAGTGATACCTACCTACCTAATTAATTAATTTTTCAACTAAACATCCCCTCAATATAGCCAACTCAATATAATGTTAGTTACGTTAAAACTATTCCCAACTAACATTGCTGCAGCTAATAAGGCGTTTTAAATATCAATTTTCGAACATCTATTTTAACGAATAAAACCTGCTCGGCTCAACCCACCAAAAACATTTTGGTATCGGTAAATTTGTTATCAAAAGTTCAATATGTGTGAACCCACCCCATCATCATTTGACGTGAAAAGTTCGACGCATGTCAGGTTTTTCCTTAATTACAAAGTTGTAAAAACCCGGGTGATGTAGGGAAAGCCGAGCTCTAGGTGAAGGAGTAGATCTGGAGGATAGTAATAAAATAATGTAGCCTATATGATAACCAGAGACCCTAAGAATTTCCACGTACGATTTCGGCTCAATGGGTCAAGTAGTTTTTTCATGGGATTGAGCAACACACACCGGCAGACACCATTAGATTTCTATATTAGACCAGCCGGTTACCGGTTCGTTGCACGAATCCACATGTACGGGTCATTTTACCCAAACATACCTGCCTTGTCATTTTTGCCCGGCATTCACAAAAAGGCTTCAATTCAAGTTCAGTAATCTACTTTCAACTTTTACCTAATTAATTTCTAACTAAGCTTCCCCTCAATATAACGTTCGGTGAACTGTCAGAAAATTATATCACTTTTAGGGTTCTACATTATTCTACACAGTGATTTTATGACAATCGTTGGCGTAATCGATCAAAGTGGGGCGTGGTTAAAGTGTTTTACACTCTACCAGTCATCGGTTCAAGATAATGAAATGCCCTTTTGATTAAGGGTGAAGGGGAGGGGGGTAGTGTGGAGATGATTTTTAATCAGTGTATCAACAAGCTATTGAAGTTCATCTATCATGGTCATTCACTGTTTTCGTTAAATGAAAATGCGTTCACCAGAAAGAGGGTTCGAGCACTAATTACGGGGGGATGAGGACAGCTTGGATCATGTTTCACTGAAAACAACCGCTGTTTAAAGTGGGTTTAGCCCTGCAGTAATGGGAATTCAAAGGCTCCCTTATCTTGTTACAGTAACATTATCGTCGAATTTTGAGGATGGTCGGTAATATCTACTGGGTTGGTGCGTGTTTCAACCATGTCGCCACGTGAAGCCTTTTGTTGACCTAAAAACTTGGAAGTGCGTGAGTGAGGTCCGTACTAGCGATTGGGACTTAAGGACTACATATTAGAAAACATTACTGGAGGGCACGTTCCGAAACGGAACTGTTATTATTTAGTGACGCGTAAAACTACAACTTTTTGCAACCCAACTAACCGTCGCTCGGAGAATATTATTGTTACGGCGCTCGTAAGCTTTTGTCACTTCCTAGACTATGAGGTCCTCTAGTTTTTCAAGAAATAATTACCTGTTGAGATTAACCTGCGAGAAGGTGTACTAGAATACACCAGAAAACGCTGCAAAGTATTAGGTACACAATGGTTTATTATTCCTGAGTTAGATAGTCTTCTACGCAGATCATTGGTCAATATATATTAATCCCCGTACTTAATATAAGATCAGAACGTGGCACATACACTTTTACAGTTCCAAGACGCTTCACAGCTAAAATTTAAAAAAAAATCGATTGGTAAGGAAAGAATATAGGTTCAGAGGCCCTCCTCTGTTGATCAGTGCGCCTCCCTACCTCGTCGTCATTGTTTACGAGGAATCCCAGAGGAGCTACAACTACATATCAAAATCGCGAGTCGAATAGGAAAGTTTGTCTCGAAGGTTGGAATTTGTTCAGTGAAACTTGAAATTCGCGCTAGAAGCTCGACTTTTCACCTACTAATATTTTACCTATCTTGTCGGTCTATTCCCCCTAATGATCAATTAGAGAATAATAAAGAAAAATAGGTACCTCCGGATTTACGTGGATTGATGAGTCTCCTCCTTATTATCACCGTATTAAAAGAATGAGAAGTAAAATAGTCTCTGGGCAGCAAGAGAGCGTAGACGTTTTCAAAAGCGGTGGACAGCAGGCAAGATGGCAGACGAATGGGTCTTCGTTCAGTCTACAGTAGTCCATCACTAGGGCCCGCTGCCAGCGACGGTTGACAGCTTGAAGGCTGACAGTTCTTCCTGTAGTACGCTCCGGATTCTAAATAGAATCTAGTATAGCTGGATGGGAGATTGCATTCCCGTCATATCTCTATTCGAAAAGTTGGTTCTGCTTTCTCAAACTGCGTGTTTTTGTCTTTTGGTACGGCAAGTGATAAACAACACACCAAAAAGGGCTCGGGAAAAATCAAAGACCGGAGAATGAGATCAGGATCATCTGATTACCCGTAATAAGATTAGATAAGTAAAATAATGAAAAAGAGTAAGGAGATTAAGAATTGCTCGAATGATAAATTGGTTGCGTTGATATTATATCTGTGGAAACTCAATCTGTGACTACAGCAATATCACGCGGTAACTCCCAGGAGAGCTTAGTTGAGGGTGAGCACACGTTTCCTCGTAGTAACAAAATTAATTAAACGAGCTGTTCCAAAGTCGACTCACTTAGAGGACTCCGAACCGCTCCGAGGTCTCAGGAAGCGTCACTTGTCGTCAATACAGCCACACGTTCACTTCAGTGACGGTGGCAGATGTATTCTTGAAACGCATCATGCACCATGCCAAACTAAAATATCACTGAATCAGTGTTGTAGGAATTTCGAAAAAAATTGGGTTTTAAAAAGTCAGGCTGATGATTATTCAGTGGGGTTTCTTCCATCTAAAACCGCAATCCAGCGTTTTTGAGGGGAAAATCTTTCGATCGAAGTAACACCGGTCGACAAGGTGAAACAAAGGTAGCGGACTCTCTAGTGTCAATGGCAAATTTTCATGGTTAATTTTTATTTGATCAATATGAGATTCCCAAAAAAGTGCTATATGATGGGTATCTGACTAGTAAAATGGCTCTTAAAATTCATTTGCACGATGATGTCACGGCCCTCGCCTGTCTGAGGAGCCATTTGCCTCTATTGCCCTATTCGTGATCTTCCTAACCTTGTATAACTGAACGGTCTTTTGAACCGAAAAATTGCTACTGGGGGTTTTTAAGTGCGCAGAATCCAAATTTGAATGCAAAAATGTGAATGTTCTCCATTCAAAGCTGTGACGTGTAGCTATCGTATAGTTTAAGAATTTTGCAAATATCATTAGAAACGTAGGAGATAAAGTACCTAATTATGTAAAACTTGTAACAAATAACTCCGGTTTTCAGTACCAAAATTACTATTCTTTGTGAAAGATTTTAATTTTTTTGAACTGTGATGAATTGCAGATAGTGATGATGTGGGGGTGGTAATGATGACTGATTAAAAAAAAGCCCAGTACCAAGTTCATATCATGTTAAAAAATTATAAAACTTTGAAATTTCTGTTTGTCCTATTTAAGTCACAAAACCATTAAAACAATCTCATAATCTGTTGGATAAGGTAAATTACTATTGCTGATGCCTTTGTTGATGTAACGGCGTTGAAAATTATCAACTTTGTCCATTGTCTTGATATTCAGAAAATTAGTTCACGTTTATTCCATTCTGTGCACTTTGAATGGAGTAAATACGTTCCAACAATCACGACGAAACCAGCAGATTGCTAAAAGCAGGGAATTTAATTTACCAGCGTCTGATCCCTTAGCTAACAAAGCTTTAGGTAAGTTTTGTGTTTATTAGGCCAGGGAGCTTTCGTTGTAACAAATGTTCATTAGATAAAATACACGAAGACAATGTTTCAAGACTGAGACATATAATGGCTCTCTCTCTTCCTTGCTACACTTTGGAACTACATCCACAAGTAAGACCGTTTAAGGGAAGCCCTCCCTGCCAACGGTGATATTTATCGGGTTTTTAGCTGCAGTTTATGAGAACATTTTTGTGTTCTTTTCCTTTTCTGAAGAGAGAGGTTTTCGTTACAGGAACAACGGAAACGGATAGACTTCTCTCATTTCTCAACAAAAAAAGAAAAAAAAGTGGAATGTACGGCTTGACAAGGTACCCAAACGTAACGAAACATCAAATCATCTAACACCCTACTGACACAGTTTTATCCCATTTTACATAAACCGGAACCTCGTTTTTTTGTTTTGATATCTCCACCCTGTCGAGAATTTGCATCTCATATTTGTGCGATTTTATAAACATGCGATCAAATCCAAGACAGTCAGAAGTAAATTAAATTATAACGTTATAAATTATAATGTTGTCATTATTAGGACGCCATCTATAAATGTATATAATATTGCAAAGCTGTTTACCATAAGGCAACTATATTTTAAAAATTTACTTTTGCAATTCCATAAGTATCCACAAATAATAAATTCACAGCGTAATCCAGCATATACCACAAGATATGTAGTCGCAGGGTATGTAATTGCACCAAGACCAAGATTAACGCTATCAACACACAGTCCAAGCCCTAAGTTCTAGCCCTGAGGGAAAGCGAAACTTTCGACATACAGAGTTGCGGATTGTATTAATCGATTCTTTCGGATTATATTTATCATTAACAAGCAAAAACGCTGGAAATTATTACACAAAGATTTATGATTTCTGTGTTAGATAGCCCTTCTACGCGGATCATAGGTCTATAATTACTAAACCCCGTCCATAGTATATGAGCCTCCCAGAAGGGTTCACTTAATTGAGCCCTTTACAGTTTTAATTTTCTGCATGAAAAATAATCGACTAGGCTTACATTTTTCGCTCCATCATTTATAATCATTTCCACAACCACGGGAGCCTATAATGGAATCATTTAGAATTATTTAAAATATTTCGATGAACATCAATCAACATTCGTGATGTTTGTTGTTATTATTGCGTATATGTACGTAATTTTTACTTTATATTTGTAACTGAGCTAGCCCCTTATCAATATTATATAAATAAATGGAAAATTCAAGTTTCGGTTATACCTTCAGTTCAGTAGGATTAATGAATAGAACAACATACGGTGGATGGACAGATTGTGTTTTATTAAAATTTTGTACTCTACATACCTTGAAACGTTAACCATCAAATATGAGGATTATTTAGTTTATTCCCCTTGGTTTGTTAGAAAGATTCATTATGGAAAACAATAAACCAAATGTATTTCCTGTTCACAGATCTACCTCGTTGGTCACATCGCTCCTGGTTTTGATGAGCGTCAAGGACAACCGCAAAGAATAGCGCTGGCTACGAGGCACAACACGAGGTACCACAACATGGTGAGGAAGTACGCCAGCGTGGTTGCCGGACAGTTTTTCGGACACTTGCACTCTGATTCGTTCAGAATCATTTACGACCAACAGGGTGAGCACTCACTCAATTCTAGTTTTATCGAATTTTCGAGATTAATGATGCCATTGCAATGGCTTCAACAAATTCAAAATCTTTATTTTCCAAAATTTTCTCCATTGAAATCCGTTTTAATGCATTCTGAAACGATTCCTACTCTTTATATATATATATATATATATATATATATATATATATATATATATATATATATATAGTTTTGATGGAAGATGAAAACACTCGCGTGTAATATTGATTTGAGGTATTACAGAAGGTTGGAAAAAGATAGGAAACACTTAAATGAACTTACAAAATTGAGAGAATATTTCGCTGTGTCAGCGAAATATTCTCTCAATTTTGTAAGTTCATTTAAGTGTTTCCTATCTTTTTCCAACCTTCTGTAATACCTCAAATCAATATATATATATATATATATATATATATATATATATATATATATATACAGGGTGTCCCACGTTATATCCAGAAAACTTCACCCACGTATTTTACAACTAATTTCCGATCGAAAGTTCCTCCTAGATTTATTTTTTAAGCGCTTTGTTTTCGAGTTGTTTAATTTTCAAGAATTTTTTCGTCCATTATTTCGACCTCAACTCACTAAAACGGCTATAACTCCCTTAATTAACCAGGATAATTCAAATTTGATTATACCGTTGGGAATAGTGTTGAATTTCTCTTCTCCCTAATGTACCATACACTTTTTTTAAGATGGCTCAAAAGGTAAAAAATCAATTTGACAGGTGAATTTTCTCAAATCTTCACAATACTCCGTAGGTCCAATTAAATTCCACATGTCAAATTCAGCCTTTATTTCTAAAATTTGCGCCAGCATCTCAGCTTTCCAACGGTGTAATCAGTTTTACTTTTACTTTGCTACTTTGGGGAGAAAACAAGTGTTAATGTTGAAAAACATGTATTTCAATGAAATTGAGGGTTTTCTTGAAAAATGACCCTCTATAAAAACACGAGTTTGGGGTCGGTTTTTTTTTTTTTTTTTTTTTTTTTTTTTTTTTGCTAAATCGAATTGTAACTCTTGCATAACAACCCTATCCCGTTACAACCTAGTTTTACCCTTTAATTCAAAATTTTGAGTTCATTTGGTATGATAACTTTACGTGACTTTTGGGGGTGAAACTAGTGAGCTAAAGTGTGAAATTCGGTTATAACGGGATTGGAGAGATACGCAAGAGTGACCATTCGATTCAGCGTGAAAAAATACGTAGAAACTGACCCCGAACTCGTATTTTCATACAACGTCATTTTTCAAGAAAACCCTCGATTCCATTGAAATACGAGTACAATGTTTTTCAACATTAAAATACAGTTTTCTCCTCTAATTAGCATTGTAATAGTAAAATTGACAACACCGTTGAAAAGCTGAGATTCTGGTGTAAATTTTACGGCTACAGGCTGAATTTGACATGTTGAGCTCAATTGGACCTGCGGAGTAAGAAAAGTGGTCATTCTGAAGATTTTACAAAATTCAATTTTCAGATTGATATTTCACCAATTGAACCATCTTAAAAAACTTTTATGGTACATTAGGAAGATGAAAAATTCAACACTCTTTCCAATGCCAACGGTATAATAAGGGGTTAATTTTTTTTCGATTGCAAAGGTTCATTATTGAAAATAATAAATGAAAAATCTGGCATTCCAAATGAAAGGATGAGTTTCGGGCAGCACTTTTTGAGCACAATAGATTGGTCAAATTTCGTAGAATGTACTGAAAAAATAGTTTTGATAGAATATTATTCAAAAGTTTACACTTCTCCCGTGTGGTATTTAGCACACCTGGTTTTTTTTTTTTTTTTTTTCTTTTAAGAAACGTAGGAAACCTTCACGTATTATAAGAAATGTTAGTTTCTCAGACAAATCAGAAACAACTCGTAAACGAGTTCCACTATCTGCTTTACAAGCAGATACCATGTTACATGGATATGTCTTTGATTGGGGATTTCATAACGGTTGTCCTCGAGAGTTGTAAACAAATCCTTTAACTTTAAACAAATCCCTGGGCCGCATGGCCGTATCCCGAATAGTTCCAACAAAACAACGGTTTACTTGTAGAAATGTTGAAAATAACTGTGGAGAGAAGCCACTACAATGAGTTGTTGAGTTGTTGTTAATAGTCAACTGTTGTCAAGAGGATGAAAATGTTTCCTATGGAGTGGAGTAAATGATGCTATTGCTTTACGTTAAGAATATTGTAACCGGCTTATTAAAATTGTTTATAGTCCAATCAACTTAGTTTAGGAATGTAGCCAGGTACGTAAAGAGAGGGAAATTGGTAGCTTGAGATGTGAAAATTTATCACATAAATCAAGCGCTTTCCAACGAGTGGCGAACGATTTTTGTGCGATGAAAACTGCAGGAGTTCCATTCCCCTAGCAACGGCTGGGTTGTACGTGAAAAACACTGAAATTGTGACACAAATTTTGCGTCACGGAAATTTTTTGTTGACCCCCCAGAGCAAAGACATATCCATGTCAAAAAGTTTATTGACTATAGACTAGAACATGAAAAAATCTATGCACAAAAGTATGCTGATTATAGTTGAATTCCATTAATATGTGCTATAAAAAATCGATGAAAACTACCAAAAATGTTTAAACCCTAACATTTTAATTTGGATAACCGATTATTATATACAACGAGTTGTTTGCCATAAAATTGATTGTTAACCATTTCTTTGCCCTCGAAATGCTAAAAATTCAAATCAAATTAACATAAACATGATTCGATAATTTACTATAATTTGCTCCTATTCATGGTCATGCTGCATGACTGAAACGTTCATTTTCATTTATTTATTATTGGTATTTTTTTGTAGTTTTAATGAATCAATTAGACATTGTCAACCATTACTGTAATTTTTAAGGCCATAATAGTGAGGAAAGACGTTTAAAAATGAGTTAGAAGAAGCGATAAATCAATGTACAATGGTCTATTCCATATGTTTTGTGTGGATATGTCCTGTTCTTCTTTGACTGAGCTCAATTCATCTGCCCTGGTAACCCCCCCCCCCCCCCCCCCCCCCCCCCCCACATTACTTTGGACTATAATAATGGCTCTACTCCAAATTTCTTAGAAGAATACGTATGAAATAAATTATTCCCAGCGTTCATTCAGTTGATCAGGGACGATCTGAAACTTAACAGCGTTCCCCAGCAGTCCTTCTGAGGCTCCATTTTCACCCTAAATTCCAATTTCCTAAGTTTTCCTAAGCCCCTGAGCTCACTTATACTCGTTCTGTGATTAGTTTTTTTCTGTCAGAAGGCATCCTTGTCAGAAACGAACGGTAAGTCGCAGAACATCCAAGAAGATCAGTGAAATTGCTTCTAATGAACCTTCTGGTTGAGGTGCGGCTTAAACCTTAAAAGAAAAAAAAAACAGTTCCCAGTGACAGTTTTTCAAATTCAAATGTTACTCATTACTATTGCGCTACAGGAAAGTTAATTTTTCTTAAAAAAGTCTGGGCCAAATTGAGTTGGAATTTCTGATTTTAAAGTTCCAAAAGTCAGTATCTTAAAATATTTAATGAAAGGATGGTTTTAAATTCTTATCGAATATTCAATTCAGTGTATGAAAACAATCGGACCAGCCGTCCGAGCTCCATCAAAAAGTACCCTCGAAACGTTCATTGAGATTGACGAAAGAGTTACTAAAACTATGAAGTTTGGTGTGGTGGTTTTTCTAACTGTTAATATAGAAATATAAGATTTGAAATCGATGGAATACATAGAATTTTTACATGTTTTCCTTTACATGTTTTACAAATGTTCTGTTAGAGTTAGAATGATGATGAAGTCTGTGTGACAAACGTATAAAATTTACCAAAGTCAATGGAGATGGAGTTTTTTTACCCTATTATAAAGCTGTCTAGCACATACACGTAGACAAGGCATTAGCTTCAAGTCCTAGCTTGTACTTCATTCAAAAACGCTGCTCCGCTGTTTGTTTCACTTCAATTGCAAATGAGAATATTTGAATACGACGCGCATTTTCATTTGAATTGGAATATGGAAATTAGTACGGCAGCGTAAAAAGGATTGAATATTAACGTTGAATCAGATAAACTGTAGGAGCGTTCTCCAAGGCAAAGACCAACTTTTTTCAGCATATAGCAATATTACCTACTCGGGTTCCTCCAATTTTTTTTTTTTTTCTTTTCTTTTTTTCTTTTTTTTCTGTCACTCAGGTTTTGCTATACTGGAACCTTAGGCTCATAACAGCTAATTCCTAATGAGCCCTCTTCCTGCTCAAAGTCCCTTAGATCTCTTTTTTTTTTTAATATATAGATCTGTCGGAATATCCAGTGAAATTCATGAATATTATTGAGGATTAATACACTTCACTTCAGATGCAAAATTATTACTGTATACTCATACTACAACGTAGAATGAGTCTACTGTTTGAAACTAAAATTTCGATGAGGTCTCAACTTGTTCGTTCCAAAACGAAGTAAGATGCATAATCTCGACCAGATAGTGTCAGGTAGTTACTTTTGAAGAATATATTTCTAAACTAAAAGAAACTCAAATATACTTATAGACATTGCGCGGTGTGTAAGCGGGATTTGTTTTTGCCGAGGAAGATGGCTCAGTGCTCCGCTTGTAGTGTTTCCTTCAAGCAAGCGTTTGAAAATTGTGGAAAATATAGGAAAATGAAAGAAAAACAAACTCCGTGTTAAAGGGAAGTGCCACAAGTGTGTCAAGATTAAGGTGAAGTGAGACGGATTGGTCTCAGAGAGTTCCAGATTAGCGATGAATCGGAGGTCGAGAAGTTGAGGGGGTTAAATATAAGTGGTAAGATCGGCATGCTGCTCAAGGGGTTTAAATCGTTGGAGACTAAGAATTTTACAATGAGAAATTTGAAGATATGAAAGCTCCCTCTCAGGCCTTCAGAGTACCATTGATGAAGTGAAAACGGGTAATCTGGCCCTTCAGAGGGAGAATCACGAATTGAGGGGCAAAGTTGTGGATGAGCTGGATCAGTCGGCTTTGTCGACTACAGCCGAGGGTAAGGGGGAAATATAGGAAGACTTACGGAGAGAATATTTTGGAAGATGTGCAAGCGCTAGCAACCAAGACGAAAGCTCTTAGTGATGTTGGAGACGTTACTTAATTAATGTTTAATGTAGTTAACTAATGCTGCTTTTAATAATTTATTGAACCAATATTCTCAGGGTTGTCAACGATTCCTCTTTGGTTTCACGATGCAAACATGAAAAAAAGAAGATCAAACCTTGGATGACGAATGGTTTGGCCACCTTGATCGATAAGAGAGATAAAATTGCTCACAAATCAAAAAAGCAATCCTTCAATTCAGGCTAGCGAGAATACTCTGTTATTTATAGAAACAAAGTGAACAAGCTGGTTGCTCATGTAACCAGATTCTTTCTTTGCAGAGGTAATAAACGTAGGTTATCGACCAATAATTCTGAACTGACGGGTAGCGGCGATATAGCTAATCATTTCAAGGCATTTTTGCTTCCTCACTGCCAAAGGTAGGGAGATTTGAGCTCGTGCAAGAATTTAGAATATATATTTTCTTCGAAAATCAAAATTTCTATTAGTTTTTTCCCCAGGGCTCACTGATCGATTTCGGTTCCATGACTGTCTGTCTGTGTGTTCGTGCCAATTCCTTGTAGCGTCCATAACCAGGGGTGTATTTACAGGGGGGACGAAGGGTACAGGACCCCCCCCCCCCCCCCCCCCCAGAAGGACCTTCTGTGTTCGTCAATTTTCATTTCTTTATTTCTCTTTCAGCTTTTTCAAAATAATTTTCACTGAAGAGCAAAAAACAGCGCGACATAGAAAAACAAACTCAAAAAAATCTATGTTAAAAAACGCCGCGGTATTACAAGGCCGGCCTGAAGGGTTTGCGACGGCGACGTATGCAGCCGCACACTCGAGCCTTTTGTAAGGGCATAAAATTGGCCAATTTCGGTTTTTCAAGAAAATAAATAAATGTGGCAAATTTCTATAAATTGATTTAAATGTTGGGCAGAAATATTTAAACTAGAAGGAACTTTGTCACAAACTATCAACAGCTGAATTTCAAGGTAAAACCGAATATCTACCCCAATGAATTCTGAAATACAGTAGTCTGATGACCAACGTCCAAGGTCAGTAGAGCAGTCGTCTGCCCTTGCGGTCCTGAACTTGATAAAAACTTACTTCAGATTAACACTGTCTCAAGAAAGACTTAACAGCCTTTCAATTTTATCAATTGAAAACGAGCTGCCTCAGTCAATTGATTATTTGTACATAGTTGATTAATTCTCCGAAATGTATAATAATGTATCTATGCATCTTAATAGTTGATGAACTTTTGTTGTATGAGTGCCATTATTAAACTGTGACAATGAGTGGTGATGGAAATTGAGTGGTTCCTCCTTAAAAGGGGAGAGGCTATTATTCTGCTACACCCAGAGTAACTGGAGATTGAATAATCTCAGAATATGGCAAGGAGTAGCATAAGCAAGAATAGAGAAGGAGGAACTACTCCCTGTAAGGGGGGCTTCAAGTAGGCAGGCAGGGGTAGGTATGTTTTTAATTTTTCAAATGGTAAAAGTTTTGGTTATAAGCCAATTTTGCCTATGGAAGAAGGGGGGGGGGGGGCAGTCAATATTCGAGGGGTTGGGTGGGGGTGGAGGTATGTTTCGATACCGAGCTCTGCTAACATGTGACAGTGAGAGGTGATGGAAATTGAGTGGTTCCTCCTTCAAAGGGGAAAAGCGATTAACCTGCTACACCCAGAGGTTATCCTGGAGATTGAATAATCTCTCAAAATGTGCCAAGGAGTAGCATAAGCAAGAATCGAAAAGGAGGAACTATGTTTGGTTGCTCTAATATCTTTTACCCATGAGATATGGAAACTTATCTTAGGTCAGGCGGATCTTATGCCCTCAGTAGCTGCTTATTCTGAGAGTGCTTGCAATATAATTGTAAAAATCATTGTAACGTGACCCAGAAGCTTTCAATAGTTTATTGAACATGAATGTTTAACATACAAGAAAAAGTATCACTAACATACAAGAACCTATCAAGTTAATCAATAATGAATTAGATTGAGAGACAAAAATTTAATGCTCTAAATGGCGCAAAAGTGCAGAAAAACTGCGTTTTTAGACCTTAAATTTCAAACATTAACTGTGTTTTTAGACCTTAAGTTTCAAACATTTTCCGGGGGAGGGCCAACGGACCTCCCTTTTAACCTGGGTTTATTCCATACCCTCCAGGTGAGTCTTGCACACTTGCGAATTTCGCATTAGGCCGGCCCTGGGGGTATAAAAAAAATCGAAGTTAAAAAATGTATATACACGGCGCGGACTATGGAGATTCGCTCCGGAGCTTGTTCTAGGAACACTGCTTAGTTGCGTGCCTGTGACTCCATTACTGTCTTGTTTACATTATTCGTATAGTTGTTTTAAACTTTCTGTACCGCCACAGTATGTTTACCATGCCTAGTTAGTTATTTGAACATGATTATTTCATTACTTGGTTAACCTAGCAACTCGTTGTATATGTTTTTAATAAAATTTCTGAGTGCTTCAACTATTGCGAGTGCCTCTTTTTCAACTGAGGAGTGTCGCTGTTCTGTAGAAGACAGTGTTTTCGAAATCAAGCATTTTAATTTCTCCCTTGATGGAAAAACAAAAGATCATGGATATGTCAAGTACCTACTGCTTACCAGTTGGTACCTACTACTCAATTGTATACCAAACATGTAGTGCCTTCATTTCACAAGATCATTCCATTATGGTTACAAAACAATATTAGTTTTTAACTTAGAGTAATAAATCAGCAGTCCTTGACACTACAATGGCTTAGAGCTCATGAAATTTCGTGATAAAATGAGAGCATTCCAAAAAGTGGCGAACGATTTTCCTACTATGAAAACAAAGGGAGTTACTCTTCCTTAGTAACGCCTTGGTTGTACGTGAAAATCAATAGAAAATTTGCCGGTCGGGAAAAAAAGTGGCGGTCGGGAAAAAAAAGTGTCGCGAGAAATTCCATGACCCCAGCCAAAAGACATATCCATGTCAAAAAACTTTTCACTCTGTTGTCTATTACCGATCTATAGCAACGATTTTCATCTGTTCTCGCGCATTGGGCTGGTATATCTAACGAGACCTTCTCGAACGATCAAGTTTGTCCCCCACCCCGGCAACTACTTGGAACCGTTCCCTACAAGAAGAACTGTGAGTTCTTCAATTCCGTTCAACGCGGAGCAGCTCATGAGTCACAAATGAAAAGTCACATTTACGTTTCTAAACTGTTATGTGTGATCGTATTATGAGACCACGAAACTATACACTTCATTCTGATCTACATATCCAACTAATCTGCATTTTCACTAAGGGATTGACTACTTGATGTTATGTATTTTTGAGATGCGAGCTTGCGAGCATCCAGACCACCAAACTATACACTTCATTCTAACCTACATGTCCACTAAACAGATTGAACGGAATTGAAGAACTCACAGTTCTTCTTGTAGGGAACGGTTCCAAATAGTTGCCGGGGTGGGGGACAAACTTGCTCGTTCGAGAGGGTCTCGTGTATATCTACGGACCTGGTATGGTTACCGCCATACCGATAAAGTGGTCAAATTTAATTTCTCCCTTGATGGGAAAAACAAAAGATCATGGATATGTCTAGTACCTGCTGCTTACCAGTTGGTACCTACCTACTACTCAATTGTATACCAACCATGTAGTGCCTTCTTTTCACAAGATTATTCCATTATAGTTACAAAACAATATCACTCCTCAACTTAGAGTAATAAATCAGCATTGCTTGACACTACAACGGCTTAGAGGTCATGAAATGTCGTGGTAAAATGAAAGCATTCCTACTATGAAAACTAAGGGAGTTACTCCTCCCTAGTAACGCCTTGGTTGTACGTGAAAATCAATAGAAAATGATCCGGTCGGGAAAAAAAGTGTCGGTCGGGAAAAAAAGTGTCGGTCGGGAAAAAAAAGTGTCGCGAAAAATTCCTTGACCCCCAGCCGAAAGACATATCCATGTCAATAAGACACCTAACATTCAGTGATCGTCTGTATGTGACAAAAGTTGGGATAAACTCAATAATAAACGTAGTTGGAGAGTTCTGCAAGTGTTACCATTCCATCCAGCGTGAAATAATACGTAAAAAAAAAATGTTAACTAACATGAACGAGTAAAGTTTAAGTGTTAAAAGTGAGTTACCATTTAAAATTTCGACGCGGTACGCCTATAGAAGTTTACACTTCAAACATTTCAATTTCTCCCTTGATGGGAAAAACAAAAGATCTTGGATATGTCTAGTACCTACTGCTTACCAGTAGGTACCTACTACTCAATTGTATACCGACCATGTAGTGCCTTCTTTTCACAAGATTATTTCATTATAGTTACAAAACAATATTAGTATTTAAGTTAGAGTAATAAATCAGCATTCCTTGACACTACAATGGCTTAGAGGTCATGAAATGTCGTGGTAAAATGAGAGCATTCCAAAAAGTGGCGAACGATTTTCCTACTATGAAAACTATGGGAGTTACTCTTCCCTAGTAATGCCTTGGTCGTACGTAAAAATCAATAGAAAATGTGCCGGTCGGGAAAAAAAGTGTCGGTCGGGAAAAAAAAGTGTCGTGAAAAATTCCTTGACCCCCAGCCAAAAGACGTATCCATGTCAAAAAAAAAAAAAAAAAAAACGGACGGTAGACCTACGGTTCTACAGTCAGATCATTTAATAACGATTAACGTTAGTTTCGCCAAAATTTCCGTCAATCGAAACTTTGCAGCTCATTAAAGCATCAAAAGTTGAAATACGTTTTTGTATGACCTCCCGTCAATGTTATTATGGACCGAATGAAATGTAAGACAAAGATTAAGTTTTCCCGCACTTCACTTATATCTGCAGCATAACGAAACTATTTTTCTAGCCTCTTTATTTATATCGTTTTGTGACGCTCGCAACCACCATAGTCACGTGACGCTCGCACCCAACATAGTAACGCGATATAATTTCGATGGTGCAATTTCGATCGTGATATGACGCTCAAAAACCCCACCGTGACGTGACGCTCGTGACGTGACGAAAACAAATGGAAGCGTCCTGTTAATCATTATCAAATGGTAAAATTCATTCTATAATCTAAAGTTGACAGAATCAATGACATTGAATAGATAAAATTCCTAAACGAAAGCAAAGCAGTTTTCACTTGCACAGTATAGGTTATGTATATTGAGATATTTGTAGAAAATTGATTTTTAAAAACGTGAAACACCACCGCCCACGATTTTGAGTTAAAAAAAACATTAATGAAAATTGATAATAAAACTAAATTATTTCAAATTTCTTTCTTAAATAAGTGTTTACAATGTAAGTGGTTTCATAACTATACAAACTAAGCTAAAGCAATTTGAATTTGAAATTAAGCATTTTAAGGTTAATTCTATACTTATGTGTAAAATTACTGGCTAGTTCGTCGACAACTCGTTAAAATGTGGTTTTACCTGTTAAAATTCAAAGTTCTTCTGAGGGAGGGCCCTCGCACACCCCGCGGCCCACGCATTTAATTAGTTGCCCCCCCCCCCCCCTCCCAAAGACAAAACTTGGATACGCCACTGTATATAACTATACCAACCTTTAATCCAATTTTGATGAAACTTTCAGGGAATGTGCAAATTAGCCCTTAGACGGTCTTTTGGTTTATTATTTACAATAACGACACTTTGTAATCGACCTAGAAAAAAGGAATTTACCCCCTCCCCCCTTCAAATTCGTTAATTTACGATTCAAGATAGTTAGAATCCGAAAATCAAATTTTAAAAAAGCGACGAATTACTACACAACGGTTATTTATTCCTGTGTTAGATAGCCTTCTACGTAGATCATTGGTCTATAATTATTCAACCCCGTGTATATTACATGAATAAAACATGGCGCATCGTACCTCCCAAAAGGGTTCTAGGACCCCGCAATTTACACTTTACAGTTGAAAAAAAAAAAACAGGTCGAAGGTAAGGAAAAAACATAGGTTGAGAGGCGCTGATCAAGGAGCCTCCGTCCCTCATAATTGTTTCCAAGGTGTCACAAAGGAGCGCCATCTAAATACCATCGCTGTGAGTCGATTAGGAAAGAAATTAGCCTCAGATGTTCCGAAGCTGATCTGAGTCCCTCCATAATTTGTAATTGTATTCCAGATCTCCAAAAAGGGGCTGCATTTCAGGTTTCAGCATCATAAGTCAATTAAGAAACAGATTAGGATCAGAGGCCCCACAGCTGATCAGTGTACATTGATATTGTATTCTCGATATTACAAAGGAAGTCCATTTCAAATTGCAGATCCATACGTTGACATCAATATGCCTATGTAGTTATAGGCACCTGCAGAGGAAAAATTAATGCAATGAATTGAAAAATCTGCATTTTACTAGTCCTCCTTATCTCAGTATAACAATTTTTAAGTAAGTAAGAACCTACCGACTGAAAATAACACAGATGTAGGGCGGAATTCATAGACGGGAATTGAGTCTGAGTGGGCCCCTAAGTGTATCGATAAGGGAATTCATGCACTCTGTGCGATTCATAGACGTGATTTGAGGGCGACCCTGAGGGCGCACTGAGTGTGCAACCTGAGTGCACACTCAACGGGATTCATAAACAAAAAATGGCGTTGAGGTGAGTTTTCACCCTCAGCTCAATGGTGTAAAATCCTGAGTGACGGCAGGAGGTTACTTAACTGCGTCAACTTTTATTATTATTTTCACGTAGGTATAGGAATAGGTAATATAGTAGAACATACATCGTTTATTAAAAAATTCATAAGAGTACGCACACATAAGAGTAGTTAGGCTGTTCCTAAACGGTAGTTAGGTACATGTTTGATGTGACAGATCCCATTCGAATGTTACACAATCAACAACGAAATATTCCGCAAACTATTCCGATTCGGGAAAGATACAGTCATGAACAACTACGAACCCTTAGGAGCCTTAAAATAAATGGAAAAGATTTATAACTAGGTACTAAAGCTGAAAGTGCTGGTCGCTCTTTGATTTTATGCGATCTCTACATACCAAGTTTGTAGTGCATGGTTTTCCGATTCATCTTGGTTTGTGGAATGAATTGTCGGTAGGTACCTACCTTCCATTCATCAGGACGTACAATCAATGGGAATTCCAAGAAAATGTGATTGCTTGAAGCTCTTCCAAAACCTCACATCTTCGTTTTGTCCAACAGTCTCATTATACCATAACTCTTTTTATTTTCAACTACATATATCTGTTCTTCAAAACTAACTGGCGAATCATTGTTTTCTCATTTTCTCACTTCTTTTTCGTCACAACTCTATACATAATTATACAATTCAATACTACAAATCAATATATAATAAACACAAATTATCAGCACTTCAACAAACAAGCAACAAGGATTCACCTCAACTTATGGCTGCCCTGATCCAGGCGGGAGGACCAATAACTTTGGTTTTTGTCTGATAAGGCCTATGTCCTATCTCCCCAAGGAACAAGGATAATAGCTTAAAAAGCAAAAACACAAAGAAAAGTGTAACCTTTGAGAACTGTTATTGATCAGTGCGGAATGTGTGAAGGAATTTCCCCGTCCTTTTTTCCCTCAAACCAGGGAAACTTCCCCTACAACATACTGTCAGGGCTGCCAACTTATGTTGAAAAAACGTTGAGTGTCCCCTGAGTGCACTGTTGAGCTCCTGTAATCTGAGTGTGCCCCTAACTGTTGAGTGAACCACCCCACTCAACTATGAATTCGAACTGGTGAGTTGAGGGTGACCCTCCATTTAGGTGAGTGCGAGTGAACCCACACACTCAGGCTTTGTCTATGAATTCCACCCATATAGATCTCAGGTCGTTTAAATGGTTTTAATAATCATCAAAAGAGAAAATAACACCATAATTAGAGAAAATAACTCCATAGCGGAATATAGTCATTCAAGAAGTAGGTAACGTAAAACTTTGAAATCGGTCATTTAGGAAACGGGGAAAATTATGCTTGAAATAATTTACGTGAGGACATGCGCAGAGGGAAGTAATTATTTAAGAAGTATGAAAGCAATTGGAGTGCTACCTCTCATCAAACGCCTCAAATCAAGAAGATGGATACAGAATTGGTATGCTGACGACTCTGCCTGCTACGGATCAATGGAAGCAATTGCAGAATGGATGGAATTGCTCCTAGAGGAAGGTCCAAAGTTTGGTTACTACCCAGAACCTAACAAAAGCGTTCTAGTAGTCAAACGAGGTATGGAAACAAGGAATAACTTGGAGTATTTCAAAAGGCAAAATGTAAAAATATGCTATTCAAGCAGGTTTCTTGGAGGATTTGTAGGAGATTCCGTAGATCGGAATGAGTATGTAAAAACAAAAGTTGCAGAGTGGGTTCAATGCGTTTCAAAATTTGCAACTGCTTCATCGAAAAGTCCTCAGGCAGCATATGCAGCCTACGTAAGGTCTCTCCAATGTGAATGGGAATTTTTACAGAGAGTAGCAAAGGGAAGTAATGATTCCTATCTGTCCCTATCAGTAGAAATAAATACTGCATTCATTCCGAATCTACTAAGAAGGGAAATCATAGATTTAGAGAGGAGGCTTTTCTGCTTACCAGCAAGGCTAGGTGGAGTTGATGTGAAAGACCCCAGTGCGTCAGCTTTTTCAACTAGTGAATCGGCGGAATCCAGTGCAATATTGATGCATGCTATTCGGAGTGGAGATCCCCTGAACACAACTGAGCACATTGAAAACGTGAAGCGAGTGAGGAAACAAGGGCGCTCAGTACGAGACAATGATCAGAAAGCTCAGTTTGAACAGCTCGTTGATTTACTCCCTGCCAAACAGTCCCGCTCAATAAAGCGAATAGTAGAAGCAAAATCTTCCCAGTGGTTGACTGTAAGTCCAACCATGGCTGACAATTTTGATCTGAGTGCTACTCAGTTTCAAGATGCACTGGCCCTAAGATATGGAAGGGACCCATCTGGGCTACCGTCACATTGTGGTGGTTGCGAAGAGCAAATGAGTTTGACTCATGCGCTCAATTGCAAAAAAGGGGGCCTTGTCAAGCATGGACATGACAACCACAGGGATGATTGCGCTAAACTCGCTAGTCTAGCTTGGGGAAGTGTAGGAGTGGAACCAATATTATGAGAAGCAGAAAACGAGAGGCCAGCGCTCATCGCCGATATCGTGGTGGAAGGATTGTGGGAAGGTGGGAGGAAAGCGTTTTTAGATAACCGCATTGTTAATGCCGACGCCCCTTCTTACCTTCACCAAGATTGGGACGCAACTGCAAGGGCACATTCACAGCAGAAGCATGCAAAATATGATGTGGCAGCAGAGGACAGAAGAGGATCATTTACTCCATTAATCTGTTCTTGTGATGGTGCCTTACATGTGGAGTACAGTGCTTTTCTTAAGAGACTGGCAGATCGGCTCAGTGAAAAGTGGGCAAAGCCGTACAGCCAAGTGTTGAACTGGGTTAGAGTGAAAATTCAATTTTCTATCATTCGGGCGGTGTCTCTACGCTTGCGAGGAAGCCGCAGGAAGTTGCGTCACCTGAATTTGGAGGATGGAGCTGCTGTGCCTGCCATCAGCTAAAGGAAATAGTATAAAATTTGTATGTTGTATGAATTGCTTTGAACCGAAGTTTGATTACTTCACATGATCATCTCTTAGCTGCCAAAGTTTTCTATATAAGAAGTCAGATTATGTTTTACTTCCTGCGCACCCGAAAAGTCTACGGAAAGATGTAATAAATTGTATACTTTGTTAATATTTAAAAAAAAAAAAAAAGAAGTATGAAATTAATAGGGAATCGTTTACAACCTAACCCGCACATTCACTGAAAATTCCATCAAAATTGAATCAAAACTGTTGAAATTAGAAGAATGGGTCTTGGATGAGCCACAAGGGGGTTGTTTCGGAGCTTGGTAAATGGTGTGTGAGAGAGGGCCTGATAATGAGTACAAGCAAAACATGTTTTACAACCTTTTTTTATTAATTCTCAGGGTCAGTCTGCTGAGTTTAAGGTTAGGGTGCATTCAGGTTTCAGCTGCTCTGGCACTATGTTCTCATGTCCTGAGATTGAGCGTGAATATTAATAATGTAATATCTATCTGAGTTACGTAGAACCTTCTCTGTCTCCATTAGATTTAGAAGGTTCTTGTCTGTGAAGGTCCTCTTGCAGGTGAACTACGATCCGTTCATTGTCTCCTAAATTACTGTCTTCCTGTGTTTGGAGGAGCTTATAGATTCCAGTTTGGTAAATTGGAGAGAACCCTATGAACAAAGTAGTAGAATTATGGAAAGATTTCCGTACCAAATGAGTGTGCTAAACACGTATGGGGAGCTCGGGTTGCTTAAACCTGCATGGCACTCACGTTATGTATTTTCTCCTAGGATATTCTAAGAATCAGGAGTCAGAAATAATTGAACGAGTGTGCCCACATACTAGGGGTACCTTTAATATGACTGTCTCTGTTCCACATCCCATAACAGGTTTTTCGGCTCCTAGTTTCTTCGCCCTCAATTTTAATGTCAGCTCCAATGAGCATTACTCATGGGTGTGAAAAAGGTGTTCTAACTATTTTTAAATGGAATATGATTCCATCCTAAGAAGTTCGGCATCAACTGCACTCTTCTTCAAAAAGTAGTTTTCTTACTATGATTTTTCAAAGTTTCGCTCACTGGTGATGTCAAAGCGCTCCTCCCGCGTGTGCGGGATCCCCTGCCTACCAGCGTGACGTCACCAGTGCAAACTTTGAAAAATCATACAAAGAAAACTACTCAACGTAGGAGAGTGCGGATGGTATCAATTTTCTTAGAATAAAATCTACTTTAATTTTAAAATATAAAATGAATACGTGGATAACGCCCATTCTTTGCGACATTTGAGCACCGCCAATTCTTCAACGGCTTTTGTCTGGGCGTTCTTCATAATACTAGTTTTAGAACGTCTCTGAAAAGGTTACAATTGTTTTGAACCAGTATATTTGTTAATTACCATTGTTTCATATCGTCCATCCACATTAGACATACGTCGTTATTTTGTATTGCTAATTATTCGTTATTATTCAGTTGCCCTCAGCTTTCCATTATTTCCCTTTTATTATTTGATTCTCTATTTAGTCGTTTCGCTTGCGGACATGGTTTTGTCTCTCTCAAGATCTCTTGGCTTTTGGACAGCCCAGGCTTTAGGAGCCAATGTATCGACTAATTATTGTCTTGATTATCATTGAAAAAATTATCCCAGCACATTGTATTTTATCATTTAACATGTTCAGAGGCTTCTTTTTTTATTTCTACTTATAAAGCTCTGGAAGCTTTTAATCGCCTTGGTTTTAGTGCTTAAATGTTTAAATTATACTTCTACAATAATAACAGTACCATGTTATCTTGCCACTTATTCCTAATACTTTCCTATATGTATTCTTTGTTGTCAATAAATTGAATTGAATTTAAAAGAAAAAGAAATATTCTATAGCCGAAATCCATCTGGCCAAGATCGGTGACCCCAACACTGTTGTCTCTTCCTTGTTAGTAGACAAGTTCTTGTAAACAGATAATGCGGCCCGAACGAAAAGTTGAAAATTTTCCTTAAACTACCGCTTGTGTCAAATGATGTTGTGGAACAGATAGTGTCAATTGCGACGATGTAACTTTTCTTATCATTTTCAGGAAGCCCTGTATCGACCATATTCTTGACTCCCGCCATCACCCCCAAGAGGACGAGCAGTGGGACTAACAACCCCGCTCTGAGGCTCTACACGTTCGACACTGACAACGGACAGGTGAGAGAGGCAGTGCCGTATTCTTGGCGTTTTCTCCCTTATCTCTTCTTCCCAACCTTCCAGCTTTCTTCATTCAACCAATCACACTGAGCGGTCACATATGCGAGTATCTCAGAAAACGTTTTGAAGAAGGGAACAGCCTAGCATGTTGGTTTCCAACATGTGGATCGTAGCTTTGATGGGAATACGGATGCGTTTAACTTACTGATGACAGTTGGACCTGCTGTGATTTTTATAAATACGTAACCAGAAAACTCAATTTCTCAAAGATTCGCGTTTTCTTTAAATTGATGGTCCTTATTGAACCCTTGCACCCGAAATACCGATCCATATTTATTTATTTATTTTATCATGTTTTATTTAATTACTTAATCTTTTTTTTTCACTAGAATGCTGTTAGACATGCTTTTGATAGGTTTTATGGGGTTTTTCATAATTTTTTAACCATTATTTTAGGAGATACAGACAACAGCCTTGAGACAGCATCGAGGGGCTGGGAAGGTCCATCGAAAACTCTTATTGTTGCCCAATGAGGTAACATTGGGGGTGGGAGAGAGAGAGAGAGAGAGAGAGAGAGAGAAGATCAACTCAAAACAATCTGATTTCGAAAGAAAAAACATTATTTTATACTGTTGCAGACTTTGTTTGGAGACGCTTATACGCGCATTATTCCAGCGTCTGTCTGTCCGTCCATTCCATCCAGTTCTCGGTCCCCAGGTCACCTCAAAACTCAACTTCTGGTTTCCTTTCTCGAAACCTCAAACTTCTGGTTTTCACTAAATGGTAGGGTCTATATTTACCCTTTAGGCAAACCAGTGGGTCCGCTGACCAGGAGTTTAATATTGATTGGAAATCGGAATGATAGGAAATCGTGTTGGTTGAAAATCAAAGAGAGTTGGAGATTTTTACATAGGTGTTACCGCGTTATCAAACAACTTTTTGCCAGGGAACAAATTATTGAAATTGTTGGGTCATTCAAAGTAAAGTGGCTGCAATAATACTTGAAGAAGTATAATAGAATGCACACTTGACATTTTAAAAGAGAAAATCCAATGTCTGAATAAGCTAAGGGTGAGCCCCGTATTTATGGCTTTCACTGTCAACGTTAACATTGACAGTGAGCGTCACATAATTATGTAACAATACATTAAAACTTAACGCTATATAAACCCAAAAGCCACACTTTCTTTATACAATTTTTTGTCTCATCCAACACCGTGACGGATAGCTGGCTAATATTTTCGGCACCGAGACTTCTGAAATTTCGCTCATAATATTAGTGACTTGAGAACCGTTGTGCAACAGAAAACATTAGTTACTCATAATAATATAACTTTTAGACTTGTAAAGTTTACTTATATTACAAACTTGCAACGGGGTCCAGGTTTTCTCTGTCTAATGTTACGGAAGCTTTTAACGTCATTGTTCAAACTTCAAGCTCACATCAAAAGTTTTATACGTTAACAATTACAACGACGTTTTGATTCACAATTTAGTACAATTAAATGTGATTTTTTTTTTTTTTTTTTTTCAGATTTTGAATTACATCCAGTATTTCATGAATCTTACTTCTTCGAATATGCTTGGAGAAGCCCAATGGGAAGAAGAATATAACTTCACCAGGTGAGTTAATTTTTTCTTCTACTGCGGTAGATTGTAGTGCGATGGAAATGCACTTGCTGCAATGAGTGTTACCCACATATTTTGTAGTATTAAATTAGACCCAAATATTTTATATTTTTAAATAAAAATCAATTCAGTTCCAAGAAATATGAAACCATCCGCACTCTTTTGTGATGAGCAGTTATCTTCCTATGGTTTTTCAAAGTTTCCTGCACTGGTGACGATACACTTAGAAGGGGGGAGGGCTCCGTTGACGTCACCAGAGCGTCAAACATTGAAAAATCTTAGAAAGGAAACTAATAACCGAAGGAGATTGCGGTTAATATCTTAAGCCTTATGATACAATCTTCTTTCTAAAAATAGTTGCCCCTCCGGAATAGTACATTTTTCGATCTTAATAGTAACGCTTATTACTGCCAATACACTAGATATCCTAGAATCTGGACGAATTCCAGATTCTCCACTAAATGGACGTTGTCGTACCTACAGTTGAAATGTGTCTACAAATCGTACCTACATTTAAAATAACAATAAAATATAAATAATAATCATATATATATATAACTATTGGTTCAATATATTTATTAATAATTATTATTATGCGTGAGACGATGATCCGAAAATTAACAAAATCGATAGATGGACTGAAATGATTGGGAAGTGAAATTTGTAAAATGAAGCAAACATTTCGTCATTGGAGATACAGAATCGTGAACCTTGTCAAAAATCGACTCAATACTTGGTAGGCTGATCTGGGAGAAATCCATTAGTTGAGCTCCAACTAAGAATATAGTTATTCATTGTGTCAATAAATGTGTATTTCTCGCCTCAACTAAGACCATTAAAACCACCCTCCGGATTTCTAATGTTATTTGATTTTATTTATTTCAGCTCCTTATTTGTAATACTTGCCTACTTTGTTATGGGTACGTTCATAGAAGAGAAAGTGTGTTATCTTAATTAAGCGAATCAAACAAATGCCTTTCAAGTTTTGCTTCTGTAGTATTTATTTTCCAATAATATACTTTCCATCAATTGAAATTACCATCTTACTGTTTTAGGAGAGACTAAAAAGAGTGATTATGAATAAATAAAAGAAGGGAAGAGCGGGAACCCTTAGCGAAGCAGTTCGGTAGAGCAAAAAAAAAGCAATCCCAAGTGAAAATTTCCTTGACAGTTACCCTACTCCCGTCACTTTTTATAACAATCTCTAAAATCCTTCTTTTTTCTTTCTTTTTTCAAGATGAAAAGCCCAATCCAGCACGTCTGATTATTACGAACGTCGTCGATTTTCTTCGGAAAGAGTTCACCTTTTAAACAGTGATTTACCAAGATGGGCCAAAATATTCACAATCAAAAATAATTTGTATTATCTGGTAATTCATTATCTCAAAGAAATTTTTTTTTTTTTTAACTTTTTCGTTTATTGGTTAAAACATTATTGTGTCAACATTGTTGTTTATTGTGTTTCTTCACCGTGTGTATGCACGCTGGGGATCGAAGAGTTCACTAAAAGCTAAGGATTTCAGAAAAATTCGTTGCTCTTTGTCTGAATTTGTAACGAGCAATTTCTTCACCAGAATCTCATGCAAGACTAATTGAAAACCTTTTCTCAACAAAATTAATTTTTTCCAAACCTAATTTGGTTTGAAAAAAGTTCAATTTGGCTTGGAAAAAATTTAATTTGTTTTGGAAGAAGTTAAATTTGGTTTGGAAAAGGTTCAATTTGGTTTGGAAAAAGTTTAATTTGTTTTGGAAAAAATTGAATTTGGTCTGGAAAAGGTCTGGAATTGCTATATCTAGATGGAAAGGGGTCCTTAGGATTCCGCAGCTCTTGATTTTTGAACTGTTGGCGGCAAAAAAGTACTCCTGCGATTTTTCTCTGCGTTTGACTATGGGATTGGGTATTTCTGATACAGCTACTCTTGTATCAGCCAGTTTGCACGTTCACAACGTATAACATTACAAGATGTGATGTTTTGGTTTCCCACTGAACTAATTTGTGCCGGAAGAGCTTCCAGTTTCTCTAAAAGTTCATGTGTTTGGAACCACTCGGACTGGTGTAGGTATATATAGATAGGCGTTGACCGAAAATGGATGATACCAGTAAAGGCATTATGGTCAAGATTGGTTTTTTTCGCCGGAAGTTCGAGCTGCGGTGGTTAGTGCAAGGAGGTCAGGCGGGCAGGGATCGCTAAGATCAAGGTGGAACAGAGGTGAGAAGATGGTGTACCCCGCAGGCTCTGGGTGTCAGGGATTTGTGGGCAGGAGGGTGTAATACATGACCATACGGGCCCTCGAATGAGGCAGAATCGGCGGTGGGGGGACTTTAAGGGAAAGTTTCGCATCTCAGTAGAGGTGAACATGTTGAGTGGTGGACAAAGTTCAAATCGGGGTGCTCCATTTCATCTACTGAGGACTGTTAGTGTATAATATCGCAGACGGAGTCCGCTGTCGTTACCATCACGGTTACATATTTTTCTAGCCAAGAGACTAGTCTTTTGGATATCCTGCAGAAAGGATTTTGGCCAGACTGTCTTAACAATGTATAAGACGGTTCGCTTAAATAACTCCCATACTTTTTGTCATTTAAATGGACAAATTCATTTTCCATACTATACAACTAAGTATATTAAAAAAACTGCGTGCAAATTGCGTACTGTCTCACGTCCTCACGCACTCATAATGATTGAGTGGTGGGATTGCTCATGTGAGGACAAAGAGGTAGGAGCAGAGTCAACTTTTCTGTGTCAGGCTAGCGACAATTCTGGCCTAAATGTAGTGGTACTGTTTGGCGCCTTCTCCTTTGGTACCACAGGCATGGGGAGCCCCAGGCTACCGGTGCATAGACTTGTCGAGGGGGTGAGTCCCTTTCCTTGGACCTCGACATTAGGAGTTTTGCGGTTATCCATAAACTCGTTACCAACCTGTTTTGTAAGCAATGTAAGCTAGAAAGCACGCGTCAATCCGTAGGAACAGGTACTTGACATATTCCAAGCAATGACTGTGTGAACAGTCTCCTCTTAGGAGGATCGCCCCGGATTTTATCTGGGGAAAGACCGCAAGGCACATCGCTTAAGGACTTCTTTTGCCGCTTTTGAAGTTAATGTATTGTTTTTGAGGAAGTCGAAACATTTTAAACACTGCGTAAACAGCCCGAATGTATTTTTTTTTTTCCATCTGTTTCAACTGATAGATAGGGTGAAGTGCTTACCAAAATTTCAATAGTGCAACTTTAACGCCTCATCTCTGCCTCAATTACAGCTAGAGTAATTTCTTTTTCTGTTTTCTTTTTTTTTTCAAAATGTAGGCATTTTATTGCATATTATAAATGCTGGATTGATATTCCATGTTTATAACTTCATCAGTGCTCTAACTCTATTTCTTTAAACGACCTCCTTACTACACATTTCCCCACAAAACGAGGTAAATGTGTAAGCGGCTCTGTTTTCACACTCTAATCAACTCAGGTCGTTAATGGGCAAATGTGTAAAAAAGCCAAGGTATATTGAAAAATTTTCCATCAAATTCTTTTTCAATGGATACAAACTTTTTTTCTTTAACAAGTGCTAACAAGGGAAAGTGAAAGGAAGAATATTAACAATAAAAACGTTGATGAAACTTACAGTTATAAACATAGATCAAACAGAAGAAGAAATGTATCACCGACCAATTGTAATAAAAGAAAAAAATGTGTGGTATGATATCAAGATCACATGTGTCCTGGGTCACACTGGATCCTGTTGTCACACATTTGCCCTTCGAGGTGCTTAAACACTTCCCCCAACATGGTAAAATGAAGGGGCATATGTGTCCCACAGCACATTCTACAGAATATAGGAATTTCAAGAGTTGTCTATCATTTCAATCTTGAAAAGCAGTTATCAGAAGATAAAAACTGAAAGGAACTCCTCAAAAAACTGATTATGAGTGTCCTTTGACGAAAAACTGGCTGACCACACTGTACTTCACTCGAGACTAAAAAGAGACTGCCTAGAATAATATGGCAGCCACTCATGATGGCACGATCATAGTTCGACCAACTTTTGTGAAAAGACGTATCAATTATTGTCAACACAACTAAGGAGAAGACATTCGATAATCCAGTCATCATTTGGCGCCGTTACTTTCAAAGGATTGCGCAATTGCCCCGTCTACACAATTACCCCAATTCTCCCTAACGGGTTTCGAACGCTGCAGAATTCGGATTTCTTGAATCAAGAGAGAATTCCTTGAAGTGTTGCCAGGAGACTGAGTTACGATCATCGTTAACTATTGGGGCGCACATGCTCGAAAGGGATCAATCATGGCATGTTCCTATTGTAATGATATTTCAGTTGTACTAATATGGTTAATTCTAGTGCTACTCTTTTTAGAGCGGCCTAGGTTCCACGACCACATATTACCATTGAACTAAATATAAATTTATTCAATATGTGACAATGTGGTATGAAGGGATTAGTACCTATTCATTCTGCAGGGCAGAACAAAAAACTCCAGTAGGAGCAAGTTTTCATTTTTGTGGGTTCTAATTATTACAAAATACTTTAACTTTAGTCGTTAAAAAATGAAAATCTAAAGATCGAAGAGTGACACTTCCTGCACAGATTAGTCACAACTAGCTTTGGACTGTCATGACCTACCATATAACCTTCTCAGCTCACGGTGGAATTTCCATTCACCGATAAAAACAAATTCCATTTAGAGATGCCAAAAAAAGTTTTACTTTGTTTGTAATTGTGGAAAAGCCAAGTTAACGAGAATCACAGGTGGGCATTTTTTTTTTTTTTCTTTTTCTTTTTTTTTTTTTTTTTTTTTTTTTTGAAAGTTATTGGAATCCATAAAACGTTTGTATGAACTTTACCTGTACAGAGAATCGTACCCAAAACAACTTTCCGGCGTATAAAAGAGAACCCAACTTCAACTTCCATGAAGGTAGCCGAAAAATATTTTCACAAAGGGTTGGTAGGCGGTAGCAGTCTCTCAAGTATTTGGCTCCAGGGGTGTACTTTTTCTCATTCAGGATGTTTCATTAGGATGTTTTTTGTCCAAATGTCAGTAAGGTAATAAATATGACTTGATGAGCAAATGTTATCGTGACAAATATATTTGCTATTTACGTCCAGCTATGCTGCGCTGAATTTCTGGTTGTTTATAGGAAAAGACACCAAATATTGTGTTCGTACCTCCTTTTTTTTTTTTAACTATTCCTTATTTATTACACCCAACAAATACCGCGAGGAGTTTAATCACTTTAGATGAGGATAATGTTAAGCCAATTGGTATATGTAAATGTGCTGGTGATGTTTAGTGCGAACTCAAATTAGCGACATTATGAGTTTGTTCTACAGGTATGTTACATTATTAAGCACGCTGGTAATTAGATTTAAGTTTATTACTTCCGTAGTAATAAAAGATTATTCAATGCCGATGAAAAGTATACTCTGATAAATGCCTAGGTATATAGATCAAAAGTAGATGTTATGGGTGGTTACGGAAAATAACGAGACCGGAGCACATGGAGGACCATAGCGGCTATTACTATAGAATTTTAAAATCAACATTTTTGAAAATTATCTTCATTGAAACCCGTTTTGAGGCCTGAAACAATTCCTGAAGTTTGGCGCTTTTCCATATAAATAAATAAATAAATATATAAATAAATATATATATATATATATATATATATATATATATATATATATATATATATATATATATATATATATATATATATATATATATATATACATATATATATATATATATATATATATATATATATATATATATTAATTGCTATGCAATTCTTAGCCCGACCCCCAACAACTTTTTTTGTAACGTCCGTAACGAAATTAACGATGATTTTCACGTACAACCGAGTAGTTGAGTAGTTGCTATAGATCACATGGCTTCCAATCGTCCAACCATAGCAAACGACTCATTATATCACCTGGTTACCCCACGCAAAAAAAAAAAAAATCCTCTCTTGAAAAGTTGAAGTGGATAATAGAGAGTTTTTGTTCTTCCCGTAAGATTTTTTCCCGTTGACGCGTAGAGCAGCGTCTAGAGCAAGCAGCTGGAGATGCTAGCTCTTCACGTGATTTTACGCGTATTTCTACACGTATACGCGAAAAACCAAACGCTAACGTCACGCTAACGTGAAAACGAAGGTCGTTCACTTAAACTACATTTCTTTTAAATAATTAATTTCGTTATAATTATTTATAAATACATGAATTATAAATAAATTTATTGCTTACTTTAAATGGATGAATTTTGTAGCAGAGCACTTCACTATAACCTCTCGACTTTTTGACCAAATCACACTGTGGTTACATTTGCTGGTAACTGCGTAACTGCGGTTACCTTGGTCACACTGTGGTTATCGGCAACTGTTGTTACCTTTGCATCAGGCTATGATGACTACCCGTAGGCCGAGATTCCAACGAATGCATTTTCCCGCGCACGTGTAGATAGGCCTTTTTCCCGTACACGCGAAGTTCTACACGTTGACGTGAAGATTCGCGCATGCGCAGTTGGTATTTCAGTCTTTTTACGTACACGGGTAGAAAATTACGGGAAGAACAAAAACTCTCTAATATAAGTGGATATATATTATTCGATATACTTTTATAACGAATAAAAATGTACAAAAGAGAAAAAAACGACTTTAAGCTTGAGCGACGAAGTTTGAGCACCGAGAGCATCGAAATGGTTAATTATGTACTAATTACCTATATGACAAAAAACAAAAATGAGCCGCCCTATCAAATTTCAACTTCCTAGAGTGAACAGGAGAGAATTTAGCTCACTCTGCTGATCATGAAAGAGCCCACCATTTCAATCGTCTTTAAATGACCCAGAGAGTCTCCTTATCAAATTTCAACTGCCTAGGGTTAACGAGATATAATTTAGCTCACTCGGCTGATCAGGAAATCGCCCGAAATCTCAATCAGGTCTAATTGTACCAAAGAGTCACCCTCTCAAATTTCAACTTCCTAAGGTGAACATGAGAGACTTTAGCTCACTCAGCTGATCATGAAAGAATACATCATTTCAATCGTCTTTTAATGACCCAGAGAGTCTCCCTAGCAAATTTCAACTTCCTAGGGTCAATCGCCGATAAATAATGAAACCCATGCTTCACTCGGAACACCCGTAGCGAACCGGCATGGCTTCTCCACTTGTCACGAATTTCCGCCGCAAACAAACTGCCCGTTAGCAACCATAATAACGAAAGTTTGGAAACCAAACAAATCAGTAGCGAAGGATAGCGCAGTTTATGAAGTAGAAGGATGTGTTGGAGGTTCAGACCTAGCCTATCTTGTGCGCCGGAACTTGCTGATCATTTTACGACAGCTGCAATTAGATCGGTCCAGCCGTTTAGCCGTCTATTGGTAGCATACATAGGTACATCGAAACATACATAGATAGATAGATAGATAGACACAAACTTTGAGTTTTATATATATAAGAATGGGGATAAGATTTCTAAATGTTCCTTAAATACTGCCCTTTAGGGTTGATACGCATTGTGTGACACACATTGTAATCATTTCTCTCCGGGACTATAGTAAAGACATAGAAACGTCTAAAGTCATTCATCATTTGGATATCATGCCAACTGGATCATATCAATAAATGAATAACGTGGCCAAACACCTCGATAAAACCATTTTTTAGAAAACATATGTGACCTTAAATATCAGCAAAAAAAACTTTAAACGTTTCAAGCTTCAAATTTTAAATTTTGGTATCATCAGATGGTCAGATGAAGCTTGAAACAGATTCTGTTGAACAGTAAATAAATTAGCTCCGGAGCTCATACAGCTAATGTAAGGGGTTTCAGAATTCATAATTAATTTCTAGATTTTCCTTAAATACTACCCTTCAGGGTTGGTCCGGATTGTGTGATGAAAATTGGAATAATTTCTCTCCGGGTCCATAGTAATGACATGGAAATGTCAAAAGTGGTATATTTATCATTTGGATATCATGCCAAATGGGTCATATCAATAAATGAATAACCTGGCCAGACACCTCGATAGAACCATTTTTGTGAAAACAAATGCGACCTTAAAGATCAGGACAAAAAACTTTGAACGTTCAATGCCCCCGAAAAAAGGTCATCATCCTTTTAGATGATCTCTTTTTGCCTCTTTCATTTGCCACTAAATCTCCAAACCCCTTTTCCTTTTTGAAATTTTTTATCTCACCAGTTCCGAGGCTTCGCTTCCTACAGAAATGTCAGAGTGAGAAAAAATTTCTAACCGGAAAATGGTCCAACTTTTTCCTGCTATCTTCATCAGAAGCCCTGCGGCGTATCTTTGTAACCCCCAATCGACCGTCTGCACGGGACTCGGATGAGCGGTAAAACGAACCCCAAAGGGATGGGGGGGGGGGGGGGATTTTTTTTCAATCGCTTCTTTACGAAGAAAGAGGATCTTCTTGATTCAGCAGAATCGATCCGTTTTCAATTCTTTTGAGTCGAGATGATAATTTTTCAATAGAGATTTTTCTATGAGCAGCCGCTAACCTATAGCACTTTCCCACACTACTTTTGAATGTTATTTTATTTTTTTTCTTCCACCATTAACGATCTTATCAAGTACTTACTGTTAAGAATTTGTGGTGTGTGTGTGTGCACGCGCACGCGTGCACAATGGAAAATGATGAAAGAAATGTATATAGCAATCAAATCAATACCCAAAATGGTTATTTCGCTAGCTTTACTGATGATCATTTTTTTAAACACGTTACGGCAAGTTAGGTACCTCACGTTTTGTACGATGATGACAAATCTTCATATTCTTAGAAGTGAAAATTAATAGAACAAAATTTATCACGGATCCGAATGGGCGCTTCCAAAGCTGACGGGGCCGCGCTCTCTTGCAACAATACCATTCTCAGTGCTGTATGCATGGCTGCCAGGTACACAATATAAATCAGAAAGCTTGCGACGCTGTTGGTGGATCTCCGGCTCAAACACAATCGAATTTCTAATCATATACATTGGTGGTGAGTCGCCTTTGTTTATATTTTAAATTACTTCCAACGTTCATTCGCCAATTGGGCTCCGAACTAACAAGGAGCGCTACTGAGGAGCGCTAGGGCGAAGGACCTAAGGACCATGGTGGTTGTCATGACTTTCCCTTCGTTGATATCTTGCATCATCCCTTTTCGCATTAAAATTCGTTCCCAGTACCATCAATCTCATCAATACTAGTCAATAACGAGAATTGTATTATTACTAAATAAAATATAATATTGAAACAATATTATATTTATTATGATATTATAAACAAAAAACAATCGGCAAAAACAAAAACAACTTGTGTCCGTCACAACTGCCCTTATAGGAAACAAAAGAAAAGCGAATCGGTAAGGTCCTTGTTTACGTGCTGCGCTCTACCTCGAGCTTCTCATGTTCGGTGCCAACTGTTGTTCATTATCAAATTTCGTTCCAATCTTATGTTCTCAAAATGCCCATCTAGTGCCACGTCATGTTTTTTAAAATCTTCTTTCGTCTTTTTTCGTCTAAAAGAATCCTTATTTCCCATTAATAATTGTGTTGCGTAAAAGTTGTTCGTGTGCATTTTAACTTTACGGAAATAAATTTCCGTTAGTTTTCTTTAGTTATCGAAAAAAAAATATTTTAATTTGTAGTTGAATCCCTTAACATATATATATATATATATATACATGAAAAAGCGAAAACCTCAGGAACCGTTTAGAATTCATCAAAACTGACATCAATTATGAAAATTCCGGACAAATTCAATTTTAAATTTTTTTACCCAATGCAATAACTTTATTTTCTTGGGAAAATCGCTGAAATGTTATTGATTGTTAAAGAAAAGATTTACTTATATTCTGAAACACCTGTGAAATAACAAAATGAGAAAAGCTACATTATGTATGCAAGAATATTCCCGGACTAGAGCTCAATTAATGCACTTTTTTCAATTCGGTTCATCCTATCCAAATATATTTTGAGCCATTTTAATTATACGGGCAGGCTTGGAAACGAAAATACGGTTAGTTAGATTCAACAATTGATGAAACACTTGTGTGACCCCGACTTTATCATAAAATCTCCTGATTGATGTATCAAGCCTAATCGTTGACTAACGAATCGAACGGTGAATTTAAAAGGTTCGGTAAACCGCCACACTTGGGAACTTTTGAAGCGTTTGACTGGCTGAAATGAGGAAAAAAGCTAATGGAAACGAGAGTTTTAATTGACAAAACCCCTGTCTAATATCCCTATATTGGACACTTACCTATCGTTCCGTGGCATCAACTGCACTCAAGGGTCAACGGTTATCTTAACACCTTAAAAAAAGTTTATATATTTATATTTATATTGAATTTTAAAACATCGGAATGGTCGCATGAAGAAGCGTGAATAAGCGCGAAAGATTATTCCATAGAATATTTCATCTATTTTCATCAATTCCCGATCAGTTCCGGCGATTCGCCCACCACCATCATCCACTGTCGGCGTTGCCTGCTCGTCGTCGCGGCGTCAACGCGTCTCCAGTAACAATTAATAATCCAGGGTGTCATTTATACCGCTCTATACTACCCCAGAAGCAAGTTTCTTATGTCGATCACCCTTTCAGCGAATTTTCGGAAAAAGTGGAGCTATTGCAATGGCTCGCAAAATTTTAAAATCATTATTGTTGAGGGTTTCTTAATGACCCAGAAAATGTCACCGTCAATTTTCAGATTCGTAGGGTAAACCTATTAGCTAATAGCAACTATCCATGCAGTGCCTTCATGTCGTACAAAAAATAATTTCATAAGACGAAAATTGACGACTTTTTGCTGACTAATTAGTTTCTCCACATTTTGTTCATCATGCTTTGCTCTGCTACCGCGCAAGGCTCGGGGTTGCGGTTAACGAGAAAATTCGTAAATAAAATGACACGATTCCAACGAATGGTGAACAATTTTCGTAAGAGGAAAAATGGCAAAGATTAAGATCCTTACCAACCGTAGCAATTGAAATTCTTCAGAAATGGTACCTTCCAATCGCCTTTCAGCAATGCTTTTCAAATTCGTGTGCCAAAGTAAAGACATGAAAATGTTATAGTATCAGTAAAATGTTTTTGAACAGCTCCTCGACCTCTGGAATACAATCAATTGCTAACGTAAGTTAAGCTCAGTTTGACGGACTGTTGTGGAAGGATTCGTATTAACCAGCCCAATGGCCTCCAATACTACTTACAATTGTATTGGTTTAATTTATAATATCATTCTGAATTCAGTTGGATAAGAAAGGCGCAGTCTCATATTCCCCCTTTGCTCTACGCTATTATACATGTATTCATGCTCATATGTATTTCAGTCTCATTTCCTCTCTCTGTACTTGGGATTTAATCTAGACCGGGCGAAAACCCGTTAAAGCTTGAAAATGAACGGATACCGCAGTCTCACGTATTTGCGTTTCTGTGTGAATGAACATTTTAGCTGAATGAGCTCCGTTGCCACCCTTCCATTAAAGAAATTGAATAATCCCAAATGGCAGGTTTTAGTTCTACCGCAGAGAGTAAAAAAATAAGAGTTTCAATATACTTAGATCGTGGTAGTCCAAGGCGCTAAGGGTGTTTGTGGGATGGGTCCCAACTTGACTCCTCTTTAACATAGATGTATAATTTAACTTCTTTTTCATGCATTGACTCTTCGTTAACTTAAATATATTTACTCACCCTAACCTTTTTGCCAAACACGTCAGCGTGTGATGGCAAAGTATATTTTAAATATTTATTTTGACTTCTCTGACTGTCTAATCGACTAAAACGAAAAAGAAAGAAATTGATCACAAACATACAGACAAGGAATTAAACTTATTCGGAAAGAAAAGAAGCAGGATTTCAAGTGGAATGATTAATAAATTCCAATGAATTTTGTAATCCGCTATTAAACCAATAGGTACCTTCAAATTGGACAGATTTATAATATACTCGTAGTACATTATAACATATTATGTTATTTATTCGGTTTCTGGAATATATCTTGAAACGTAAACTAACAAATTCAATTCTGAAGGGTAATGAATGAAGGGGGGGGGGGGTTATATTGGTTAACTACAATGAATTATTATCAAAAAATAAAACACCCAAAGTACATGTACCTACTTAAGGAGTTGGTTCACTTTTGCCCACGAATCAACCCTTAGATACCGTAACTATTTTTTGGTTTTTTTTTTTTTTTTAATAATAAATTTTTATAATCGACCATGAAAAAACAATTGTTTGAGCCCCCACCCTCGTCATTATTTTTTGTTCAACGACGAATTTGGTCTAATCGGAATATAGCCAAGAAATTTCAAATTTCCTTGTGGAAGAGAGTGAATGGAGGGTTACAACCGATACAACCGAGTTTTACACTTTAACAAACTAGTTTTTAGCTCATTTGTTATGCTTATTTTCTATTTATTTATTTTATTTTATTTTATTTTATTTATTTTTTTTATTTTTTTTTTTTAACTATGTAAAACTCGGTTGTAACGGAGTTAGAGAGATCTGCGAGTGTTACCATTCGATTCAGCGTAAAAAAATACGTGGAAACCGACCCCAAACTAGTATTTTCTTAGGGGGTAATTTTTCACGAAAACCCTCAATTCCAATGAAAAAACCACATTTCCCAGCATACAAACATACGTTTCTCCCCTAATTAACAAAGTAAAATAAAAATTGACTACACCGTAGGAAAACTGGGGTTATAATGTAACTTCTAGACTTACAGCATGAAAATTTCCATCCAGGACTATCCGAGAGACAAACTTTGAATAAAGTGAAAATATACGGAATTTTACAAAAAATTTCTCTAACAGATTATTTGTCACCCCTTTATTCCGTTAAAAAAATTTAAAAAGTCACTAGGGAGATAGAAAATCTTACTCACTTTTCAACAGTATAATCATATTTGAGTTTTGGCTAAGAATGTAGGGAGTTATGACAGTTTTACTGACACAAAGTCGAAAACGCGAAAAACATCCTAAAAGTAAAAAAAGTGGTCTTTTATAGTGAATTAAAAAATACTAGAGGCCTGTTAGGGCTTGGAAAGCCCTAATCTAGTCCGTATAACAGTAGTACCTAACAGGAACCCAGCACATTACAGTAACGATATAAGTCCTACCTATTTGCGGCGTTATGTGACCTGGTGCAAAGCTAAGGCGATGTTAATAAATGATTAAAAAAGAGGAAATAACGATCAAAATATAAGTAATGTAATAAAATAAATACCACCAGTTGAGGTTGTCCTCGCCACTCAGCTGATCAGAAAAGACCCCATCACTTCACTCGTCTCTTAATGTCCCAGAGAGTCTCCCTATCAGATTTCAACTTCCTACAGTGAACAGGAAAGAATTTAGCTCACTCAGCAGATCAGAAATGACCCCATCACTACGTTTCTTATTTACCGACACTTTTGCAACAAACTTGGGGCCGTGCTGATTCGGAATTATATATAAAGACCGTTCGGAATTATATATTTATAAAGTCTCAGAAATAACTCTCCTAGATGTTAGTAACTACACTACGTTTCTTACTGACCATGGATTAATGGCAACCGTTGTTACCGCCACAGCCTAATAAACAACTCTCGTTGATAAGGACCGCCTAGAACTCGATCAAGGCGGGTATAGAGACGAACGGCGACACTTTTGCAACAAACTTGGGGCCGTGCTGATTCGAATGATCCGTCTAACACTGAAATCGGACCGCGAAGTTCTTCAAAATTTCAAAGACCGTACGGAATTATATATAAAGAAGATATGTTACAGGACAAAAAAGTCTCAAATTTGTAGTAGAACCGAACCCTAGACGGTGGTACGTTCGAAATTGCGACACCTTGTACCTATATAAATAACAGAGTGGGAGTTCGTGGGACAGAACTGTTCGAATACAGTAATGTGCCAAAATTGCAGACAGATTGAACAGAATCATGTTGAAAATAGTAATTCAATATGATTTACAATAGCCATTTGAAATAGGGCAAATTGAAATTCAGAGTTACTGGCGTTGATTTCTGTTTGTAAGACCTCTGAATTTTTGGGTGATTCGGAAGTTCTGTCAATTTCTAATTCTTAGCATGATTGTAATGCTTTAAAAACTATTGCTGCATTACTGGAACATCTTGTTCAGAAGGCAAATGACGGACTAGCAACACCATCCATCAGCGTTCAATGCAAAAATTTAATTGTAATACTTCAAAAGATGAATGTTCACCAATTCAAAGATCATAATATTGAGCGTCACTTATCAATTTCACGTGCTATGTCACGTCCTCGAGTCACTTGAATTCTCTGTATAAATTATCTACATAATTTAATTTTGGATATTCGCTTTAGTTTATACCACATTTTCAGAGTTTATCTCGGCCTCAATAGCGGTGCTTAGTGTTCATTAAATGGAATTCTCCTAACCGTTTAGTTGGTTAACCACAGACCTGAAAGTGTGAAGTCATTGTGAGCGCCCCCTATGTGATTATGGCACTTCACCGCCCAGTCGACGATAATCCCCAACCGCTTACGGCATATCAGCCGATGCTTAATCGTAATGACCCCAAACCGTCTGACCACACACTGATAAAATATGAAATATCTTCCTCGCGGGGAAGGAAAAATATTTTACGTCCAACCAGGTTCCGTAGTTTGCGGAAATATGTGGGTTTATTATATCGGGCAAACTCTCTGCGGGCATGTGTATGGTGATAGTTGCCCCACATTATTAGGGGGAAATGGACGATGAAAAGGCAATGTTGGTTGAGAAACGCCCTTATGGTATGTTAATGGACCGTACGTTGTACAGTATGGTGCCGATCATGACTAATAACAGCACAATACATGTTCACTCGTAGATTGACTTATTTCAACTGAAGAATATTCATTTCCTTATATTCCTCTCGTTTGGGAAAATACGTCAAAAGCCGCCTTGAACGAATCGAAACAAAACAAATTATCTCCTAATGGGGAGAAAATTTCTCCGAAGAAGATTACAATGTCCCTTCAAAAACCCCTATGAATTTCAATGATTGATTTACAACATTAACAACCGTGAAAGATATCAAAATTGGACACCAACTAACCTGTATAGGACAAGTGAATCGAATGTAAGCTATGCTTCTACATTGTTATCCATAATTAAAATTAATACTGATATATAAGTTGATGAGACGTCTTGTACTGCTTGTCCGTGTGGTGGTTCTTGCATTGTTGTGCCCATTTGTGTCTTTGCTGTTCGAGGTTTTCCTCAACAATTCAGGTACTAAAAATACTTCCTCTTCATATTTTCACTTGGCACTTTTCCCGCACCACACCCAGCGCCATGATACGATCGGGGCCATGACCTTGATGTTATTGGTCGTCACTCCTTTTAGCTCGGAAATCGTTTGCTGTCATTTCTGTCATACTTATTTATCTTAGCCCTCCAGGTCTGCTCCATTTCGACACACACACACACACACACACACACAGACACACACCTGGAAATAATCATTTCATGGAAATAATTAAGCAGTTTAAAATTCCGCCTAATACAAACCATCCCTTGTTACTTGTAACCTTTGATGTAACTTCTCTTTATACTAACATCCCTCATGACAAAGGTCTGACGGCACTCGCCCATTCTTTATCCCTCCGCCCTGATCCACATTCTCCCTGCACACAATTCATCACAACACTGGCAGAGTTTGTACTAAAAAACAATGTATTTTCTTTCAAAGATAAATTCTACCTTCAAAATTCAGGATGTGCCACGGGGACCAGGATGGCTATTTCTTACGCTAATCATTACATGGGACATGTGGAACAGGAATTTTTGAGCAATAGTTATTTGAAACCCTTGCTGTGGAAAAGGTATATAAATGATTGATTCTTCCTGTGGCAGCATGGTGAAGAGTCGCTCATCTACTTCATGAACAATTTAAACAGCTTATATAATATACAATTTAAATATAATTTTTCAACAACAAATGTAACTATTTTAGATATCAATTTGGTCTTGAATAATGATAATAATAAATTAGATTCCTCCATCTAACTAAAGCCCACTAATAAACAACAATATCTTCACTTTGACAGTTCACACCCCCCCCCCCCCTCCCCACACTAAGTATTCAATACCTTTTTCCCCTTCAATAAGAGCTCTTCCAATTTTTAGTACAGTAGAATTCAAATAGGAATTCCTGAAGAACCTCTATAAGGCTCCACTAGATCGTGGTGTACCCTTGCAGTCTACTTCAAAAACGGATCCTTCCTGCAACATCCTCCTTCAACCCGACCAAAAATTTCAGAAGCCTCCAATCTTCAGAATTTAATCACAACGTACTTTCCAGAAATCGGAAGATTGAGGCACGTATTAAAGTCATTATTCCCTATGATCTCCAATAATACCTTAACCAAAAGTTTACTAACTTCTCCTCCTTCCCTAACATTCAAAAGACCCCCAAATTAATTTAGGCTCAATCGTCAATAATATTTTAATAATGAACTCCCTGGGACCCACCCCTGCAACCGACCCCAATGAAAAATCTGCCCCCTAATTGATGATTCGATAACATTAACTACATCACACACCCCAAATTCCTATCAAATTAGAACATTAGCCTCTTGGACAAGTTCTAATTTAATGTACAACCTCAAATGCCGGAATCATAATGCATTCTACCGCATGAATGGACACAGGGACTCCATCAGGCATAAACCTCATCTCCCAATTGCCAAACACGCTCGGACCCATAATACCAACTTTGATGTATGCTACAACGTTCAAGTTGCCCCAGCCCTGCCCAATAATACATCGACAAGTGATAGGTTGGCTTGGGAGTCCTCCTACATTACAAGATTCCACTAAGAGGATTACGAGAACCGGGACTCAATAAGAAAAAGTGAACTCACCACCTGATTGTTGGGGGGACACCATCACAGCCCATTTGTGTTTTTACTGTGAGGGTTTTTCTCAACAATTTAGGTACTCAAAATACCTCTTCATACATCACACTTCTTATTCTCTTCATACATTCACCCTCTTTGCATTTTTCACCTCCTAAGGTATATCACACAAATAAAGACACACACAATCATTCTAGACCATCATTTGTACCTACTCCTTCCTGCCTTGCTTCCTCCACTCCTCATACTACAATGCAAGAACCACCTCACGGGCGAGCAGTACAAGAAGTCTCAACTACTTCTTTACCAGAGCTGACGACGCCGATTCGGCGAAATATTCTCAATTTTGTAAGTTTTATTTACTTGTTTCCTGTATTTTCTGGCCATCAGTAACACCTCAAAATAATATACATATTCAAGGTGTCCCCCCCCCCTTTCCACAAGATACTTAGATACTTAGTTTTAAGCAAATGAAAATGAGGGGAAAAATCCAAAACTTATTGGGCTATCCAAAGGGGGGTTGTACTAAAGGATTTTGGGTAGTTCAAAATGATTTTCTACAATATTTGCCGAATGTGACCTCATTTTAGAAATCTATGAGTGCTGAACACGATGATGAAATCAGAATTATAATCTGATATATCTTATTTCGTTCTCGGATCGGAGCTGATGAACCATGAAGAAACATGATTTTTTCATCTTTAGGAAAATATCGCGCTTTTTCATGATTCATCAGTTTTAATCCAGAACCGGAATGAGATATTGCAATTTTGTTTTCACCATCGTGTTCAGCACTAAAAAATCTTCAAGATGTGGTGTCATTTGGCAAAATATAGAAAACAAAATTTTCGTTGCACTTTGAGTAGTCAAAAAATGTGTAAATTTTTTCCCCGATTTTCGTTTGCTTACAACTTAGTATCGCGCACCCCAAAAACGTTCTTCAAGTTTCACTTCGATGTATCATAAATTTTGGAAAAAAGTTAAGGGAGAGGGGGGGGAGTTACTTTTTTGACATATTCGTATAACTACCGTTCATCCGTGTAGAACTAATATCAAATACAGATATAATAAATCTTTGTTTCATAATTTACAGCATTTCACATAAATGGCTGTACAAAGTTTGTAGCAAATTGTACGTTTTATGCTTATTTCTAGAAATTTCGGTAAGACACTCAGAGCCCAGAAGTTGTTATGATTGGAAACCTACGCTGTTACCTCCAGTCATTCAACACATTCCAATTTCCAAGTTTCTCCCTCTTTATCCCTCTTTTACTTCAGTCTTGGCAAAATAGGATGTCATTTCCAACAAGAATAAAGCAAGATGGATCACCTAGGCGTTCCTTGGCCCATTCGTAGGGCTTACCCCTTACCAAGCCCTTACACACTGTTCATCATTTTCAGGTACTACGGCATAGAGGAGGTGACACCTCACGAGATGAATGAGCTAGCTCAATCCTTTGTGACTCAAGAAGGAATAAAATTATTTGGCAGGTATGTGGAGATAATCATTTTTTGATACGGTTTTCAGATACACTGCAGCTAAACTGTAATAAGAAATTCCATAATGCAGGATGTCCAACCATCACCCTCCCCCTCTAAAATCGTTATTTTACAGCTAAATGAGAATTTTTTTTTTTAATCATCATGATTTTCGCAGGGATTTCAAAAATGACAAAATTTTACACTGCGCACGTGCACAAATGTGCGCAATTGACATCAACTTCGTTATTTTAAATGGAAACCCTACTGTTTTATTTCAGATTTGAATTCTACGTGAAATTTTATGAAGAAATGAGCCATCACTAGATTTTTTAGGTGCGCGCGAACGGGAGCAATCCCGCTCCAAAAGTGCATCTTTCCCCTCTGAAAGTGCAATAAATGTGAAATACTGAGTTTTAGAAGGTACTCAATTACCACATGTAATACATGATTTTGGACTGTTTTTTCGAGCTGAACCTCTTAATGATTTCCATTTATTGTTATTTTCAACACCGAATTGGGAAAACACCGAAAGACCTATATCAATAAATGGACATCATTACGAGGTTCAGCTCGAAAAAATACTCCAAAATCATGTATTGCTCGTGGCAATTGAGAATCTTCAAAAACTCAGTATTTCACATTTATTGCACATTTAGAGCGGAAATACACACTTTTAGAGCGGAATTGCGCCCGTTTGCGCGCACCTCAAAATTCGATTGATGGGTCAATTCTTCATAAAATTTAACGTGAGATTCAAATCTTCAATAAAAAATGGGGGTTCTCATTTAAAATAACGAAATTTATGTACTCTAGTAAGCTACTGTCTGACTTCCCATATAAATCCAAACACCCGAATTATTGGCGACTTCTGCGCATGCATACAAGCAAAATTCCTGGAACAAGCACAATATCTACAGTTGTCATCCGATTTTAATTGAATTCTTAGGTATATTTTGTAGTGGGGTGTAAATGGTCGTATATATGAATTTTATCACCTCTGCGGATGCTCAAACATTAAGTCTACAAACAAGCATAATTCCCGCAGTTTTTATCCGATAACCAAAGATTATATTGTGTCGGTAAGGATCGAGATGGTTATTCCTTTAAACTCAAACTCGAACAACTAGTGACTACATACATTATAAATTCGACTCTAATCTATGATTTTTAACGATACATACACAAGATTGCCCTGGTAATAATTATAGGTACATTCAAAAATTGCTCAGTCAGTATTGTGTTATTTCATTCCAGATACTGGATGGCAAATTCTGTCCATAGCAACGTAGTTCCAACGAGCACGAGAACGGCATGGACCAACTCTCATTTTTGCGCGATCACTCAGCTGGACCAAGCCGATTATCAGGACTGTTTAGTGACGCGGGCGAGCGCATTGGCAGCTGCCAACAGTCAGCCAACTGAACCAAGCTCAGAGGCTGCACCTCTGTTTCACAATGGCACTTTCGTCCTCTTACTTCTTCTAGCGGGTAAGCTATTTATCACCTCCATTTCATAGTAGTTTACCAATGATGATGCAAAACAATCGATGAATAATGCACCAAAAAACCGATTGGTATACCTATATTTTACGCACTTTCCATTAGTATCAAACATAAATGTTTCGGAGTTACCACAGGGATAGAATTCAGCGTTTGAGAAATACCTACCAACAAAACAACTGCTTCAGATTTGAAACTTCTGGCATCACGATTCTGATAACGCTAAGAGTTAAAACTAGGACAATTCTCTTGAACTTAGGTTTAGCTTGTAAATTAGGTATGTATTCGGTCCATTGCTACAAATAGATAATAGTTTTACTGTTATACGATTTTAACAATTATGGTGGCTTAGCCGGAATCGTATTACACTATTACAAATATATATATCCATTAGAGGCCACGAAATATGCAGCAATCGCGAAACACTGGAAGATTACTTGTCACAGGTTGGAAATAAGTTGGTTCAGAGAGGATACCCGAGACGAATTGTGAGTGATAGAATTGTTCCAGCTCATGTCAATTATCGACGGAGGACACGACCGTCATCTGACAGAGTCCCGCTGGTAACTACATTCTTTTTCGGGATTCAGAAGATAAATGGGATCCTTTGGGAACTGCAGCCGATTCTGACCACATGTCCCCTGACCCGCGATGTGTTTAAAGACATGCCCCAAGTGACATACCGACAGGGACAAAATCTAGGGGGTATTCTGTCACACAAGCACCCACGAGTTCAGCCTCCAGAACCGCAGCAGCGAGGATTGCATCCGTGTGAACGTCCAAGGTGCAAAGTTTGTGAAATTGTTATCGAAGACCCTCACTTCACCTCTCCAAATACTTCACACTCCTACAATTGTCAAGGATCAGCGGAGTGTTAATCACGAATGTGTGTACGACACACCGCTAATCTGTAAGCGGTGTGAAGATGATCACAACAGAGGCTTCTATGTTGGAAAAGCGACCCAATTAAATTTGCGGATCAATAACCATAGAGCTTCATTGAACCAAGATCGGCCCCTGCCCATAAAGCACATGATCCCACAGTCACATTCAACGAATGCTTCGGGGTGAAGGTACTGAAGAAGATGCCACAGCCTACTAACGACAGATTATTACAACAATCTGAACGGGCTCATAGATGGGTATTGGGATCCATGCAGCCTCCTGGCCTCAACCTGAATGATTGACTCGTACAAGATCATTAGTATCGAAGCCATACATGTTTACGTGGTTACTCGCTTCCATGATACTATCCCAGGTCCCTGAATTCAAAAAAACCATTACTCATTCTTCTAATTTTGACAAAGATTTAATCGAAATATCAGAACATTCTTTTCTCTTTCTATTTGTGAAATTTCTATTAAATTTAATTTATATATATATATATATAGATATATATATATATATATATATATATATATATATATATATTAACGATTTGACGATTTTGAGTTATACTTGATTTAAGCGCTAGAAATTGTATTCAACAGTAACACCCACCTTCCCTTTCTCCCTCAATTTTTGAACTATCGAAGTAAAACCGAACTCCAGCGTTTTTGGGGTGCCTCATACTGAGCTTTAAGCTAATACGAATCAGAAAAAATCCACACATTCTTGGATTACCCAAAGAGATTAGTTATGTACTTGGATTTTTTTTTTTTTTTTTTTTTTTTTTTTTTTTTTTTTTTTTTTTTTTTTTTTCATTATGAATCAGAATAGAATGAATTATGAATTACAATAGAATGAATTATGAATTACAACAGAATGAATGATGAATTAGAATATTATGAATCAGGGTGCATATTCAGTGTTATGAAAGCGTAATAGGTAATGAAATATTGACAGCCCCAGCAACCTTCGATAACTACTGAACGGTTGAGTGCCCTAGCGGACAGAAGTCTACTCAAGCGAACACGACCGCATTCTCGTCCCCTCCTCCTCTTATCAAAACCCCCCATTCTCTCACCTCTTGCACTCAAACACGTATGCGCGCCAAGGTATGTCTTTACGCCCGCCCTTCACAAGGCGGTTTATCCCCGTTGGCTCACTCAGAAACTGGTGGATTGATTTACGTAGCTACTTACATAAGTAAACAGCCCTTCCGTAGCTAACAGGACTGAATCCCTTCAGTGGTTAGACCCCGTTGATTCCTCGTTTATTCAACAGCATTTCCCTAATAGGAAATTGAAAGGTATACCGTATCGTTCGGAGCTTGGGGCAATGTGAACGTTAATATGTTGGTATTTGTAATCTGGGTGATAGGTGGTCTGCTAAATGCAGTACTTGAATTAAGGTAATGTGAAACTAATTCTGAAACTTGAGATTACTTATTTTTACACAGATAATGATCCCAGTTTAATTATAAATTTTTAAGTGGTACCTATACAGGCAACGTTACATTTTTCCTCTGACTTCTTAATTATTGTTCACTGTTATCCCGCCCAAAAAGACGCTCCGTTTACAAAAGATGTCATGCCACTAATTGCATGATATCATCCAATTCGAGCAAAGCCAATTGTCGGATCATTGTCTCCTAGTACAGAGCATTCATTCCCTCATCTTTTAGACGGTTGACGCGCTTCTCCAAGTCTTCAGACAAAAAGTGAAACCCCATCTTCATTATCACATAAAGTTGATAACAAATAAGCTTAGCATATTAAGAGGATTAGGTAGTATAAATCTTGAACGGTGGAGGGGGGAGAGGGTTAAATAGTGTTTCTCTAATCAAGTTGCCTGGACCTACCCGGACCTTCCAGATCTAAAGATGCCGGCTACTCCCCGGTAGGCTGGATGCTATCTTCCGGCCAAAAAAAAAAAAAAAAAAAAAAAAAAAACTAGCCAATATGGCATTACTCGCATAATGCGATTTGATGAAACTCAATGAACAATCTTTAGCGCAACACAAATATACGTGAAATTATTCCACTTGCTCAACAGTAAACTAATGAGAAACAAGAAATTTATTCGAAAGAAATGAACTTTGTATTTGTGCAATGAACGTCAACAGTCTTTGGAAAGTTACGGTCTGAATGAGAACTTCTATTGCAAACCTACTCTTCTTTCTCACTGGTAATCAGCCAGACGAAATTTTTGTCTTGTCAGCATAACTCCTTTTACGTAAACCTTCCAAATAAATAAAGTATATAGATCACTTTCTTTGCATTACTTTTTGTAGCATTTGGTTAGACAATTGAGCCTAGAGTTACAGAATGTGTCAGAGGACAGAATATATACAAGGTGTATCACGAAATATGCACCAGCAGATTATCTCAGTCAATATACGATTTTTTTTTTTTTTTTTTTTTTTTTTTTTTTTAATGTATCCCCATAATTGTTCGAGAGGATTTCACAAATGTTTTCGCACTTTTCCCAATCGCACAATTCTTCTGAATTCGCATCAACTTTGTTTTCAAATGGAAACCATATTCTTTATGGCAGATTCAGATTCTAGTAAACTTTCTTGAAGAAATGACCAATCAATTGAATTTTTGAGTGCTCAAAAACGAACGCACAGATAAAAAACTTACTTACTGTCAAATACCTACCGAGCTACCGAGTTTTGGGGACATTCAGTTTTCACGCCATTCGGGTGGCAACATTAGCCACCTCGTAGGACAGTAGATACCCTTTTTCAAGAATTTTGAGGTAAATATGAGAATCTATATCATGTGGTACAGCAGTGCCCAAGGACTCATGGTGGCCACACCCTACGTCGTGATGCGGTTGCCAGTAGATGGCAGGTGCCCTACCATCTAGCGGTTGGGATGTCGAAAGGGAGAAACGGTATTTCATGCCGAGTGACAGGGGTAGGAAGCCGGAAATCTTTTCAGTCAAGCGCGATGAGCATTCCATAACTATGGATGTCCAGGTTGTCAATGGCAGCGTGGATATGGAGTAGACCTGACCAGCCAAGATAATTATGTAAGAAATGCAAGCGATATCTGAGGTAAAGGGGTTTGGTGCGAGAAAAGTGCCACGGAGTTACTTGAGTTGAGCATCTCGGTGGGAGAGCGCCCTTAGGGACTCTTACCACAACTGGTGGTCTTTTATAGGGGTACGTCCTTTCATCCCACTTTTTCTTCTGCAACTTTCTCCATCCCTATGGTAAACCTGGGTGCCCTCCCCATTTTTTTATTTAGTCTTAAAAAAAATAAAAATTGCAATCATCTAATCTAATCCATTTATTTATTTATTGTTTCATTAATCATCTGGTCTAATCTAAATCAACAGATGGAGTGCAGTGACAGGAAAACAATAGAATTAACATCTAAAAACCCATATATATTTACAACAGTAATATCTTCTGTAGATCCTTTTTATAAAACTTATAAAGACTGTATGGGTACCTATACTTAAGTAAATACTGATGAAGACATCAATATCAGATCACTAAGACAGCATTGTATTGATTTAGGTATATATGCCGATATTATTATTGAACTTCTTATAAAAATAAGCTCGTTCGTTGAGTCCTTCAAAATTTTGAAAAATGGATCGATTCGAAAATTTGTGTGTGTTATATCTTTTCAGGTCCTAAAAAGTTCGATACCGCATTCTAACGTTCTATCAGTGTTATGACCCATTATTCTAATTTGAAGTTTGAAATTGTGAATACAAATCACAGCTTTTCATCAAGTCAATAAACAGGTCGAGTTCATTGGGTAACAGGTTAGGTGTTGACAGATTGGTGTACAGATTTGGCAATCGTGGTACCTCTTGAAGCATTAAGTTTTTCGTGGTAGATAAGGATGCGATGATGGTGCCAACCGATCCTACGCCACAATATACCCAACTTATCCAAGTAATTTCATAAAGTAGCCTCGACATGTCCAAAAGTAGCAAAAGTCTGATCCTAGTTACTGGTTCTAATTTGCAAGTTGCTACATTCAATCGAGCTATTTCTGCATACGCAAACCCTGAGGAAATATGGTTTTTGGAGTCGAAGAGATACATTAATGTCCACAACTAGGTCCGCTGATGAAATGGAAAGCTGGGATTGATTTTATGAGGTACTACGCTAAAAATTACAAGAAAAACTGTGACTCACATACACAGTTAGTTTTTCATTAAAAAAAAAGACCATAGCGCACAGTATTTCGATCCTAGGAGTTTTGGTGGAAAACGTCCAAAACCATAAAAATTGATAGAAATTCATATTGTGGTTCTAATAGCGGAAACTAATATAAATAAGATATATAGAGAAAAAAATGTTTTTGAGGCCTAATCGTTTCACTGATAAAGTTAACTAAAAGTAATGTAATAAAGGGATTTGGTCTAATGGAAGGTGATTTTGCATTTATTGTATTAAAACCCTCGGAATAATCGTTGTCAAGTTATATTTAGAAACTAGGAAGGTATAAATGTCCGTATTTCACTCGGCTTTTATGTTTCACGGTCACTTTGAAATAAAAAACTCACAGTTTCAGATTATGCCAGTTGAAGAAAATATTTGCAGAGGTTTGCGGGACAAACGGATTGAAAATTCAAACTCAACCTTAAATTCTGTAAATAATGTTTCTAGAGTTGGGACTTGACGAACCGGTACTCATACTTTTCTAAACGAACAGTTACTCAGAGGGGGTTATTCCAAGTAAACATCATCGATTTGAAACCTTTACCTACCACCCTGAATGCTGAAGACGTTTTTTCGAAAAACTCAATTCTGACTGTTTTCCACCTCAAACACATTACTCAGTCGAAACACTGTGCAGCGTAGCGGAAGGTGGAATAAAAATAGTGGCTCATCAGTTAGTGGCTGGTAGTGGTTACCATATTGTAAATTTTTTTGAAAATCTCGGTATCCTTCCTGAGTCCCGATTGTTTATTTACTCTTCACAAACATAGCTACCAATTTGCTGTTCGTTCTTTTTGTTAGTTGTACATAGGCTTTTTCAGCCCTTGCCAACTTTGTCTGTTCATTATTCATGTTGCTGAGGGAGTCATAGCTACCAACCATGTACCTAATGAATTTCTTCTACCAAACTAAGAGTTCTTAAAAAATTTGCCAACCTTTCAAAAATCAAAGTTGGTTTAGGTTACCTCGTAAATTATGTTATAGACATCACTTGAATTCAAAGAGCAATGATAATGCCTATCCCCATCAACTCTCTATAATAATATTTTCACCTGCGTATTCTGCAATTAATTTCAGATCGAAAGTTCCTCTTAGAAATTTTTTTAAACGGTTAATTTTCGAGTTATTTAATTTTTAAGAATTTTTTCGAAATTTCGACCTTAACTCACTAAAACGGCCACGACTCCTTTAATTACTTGAGAAAATTCAAATCTGACTATACCGTTAGAAAGAATGTTAAATTTTCCATCTCAATAATGAACCATAAAAGTTTTTTGAGATGGTTCAATTATGGCCGTTTTAGTGGTTTAAGGTCGAAATTACGAAAAATTCTTAAAAACTTGACTCGAAAACCAAGTGTTGAAAAAAAAATCTCTAGGAGGAACTTTCGGTAGGAAATTAGTTGCAGAATACGCGGGTGAAGTTTTCCGGATATAACGTCAGACACCCTGTATAGGTATACTACGAAGCACTACTCGCAATGAGTACAATAGTATACAAATCGGTATATGATTGTAATAATATAAAATCTTGAATTTTCCAAATTATCAATTTTTCTTTACGATTTAAAGGACTGAACTTCCTTAGAGTTGGAGGGTAGTTGACGTAGAGATTCAGATTGGTATTATCCACAAATAGTTCACGTTACGATAGGAGCAAATATGGCTAAGTACTGCCATACATCAAAAACGTATCTTTTGGAGTCATATTGGCGTGATAATCGTGATTTGATCTTAACTGCAAGGTTTAGCTGTGCCTAGCTCCTTCATTTTTCGAATTTTCGTAGAAAATTAAGCAACTACATTGGGTCAAACAATTTTTAAATTAAATTTTTCGATAATTATCTTTGTGTTTACAAAACTATTTCATCTATGTTATTTCCCCAAGGACTCTTTCACTTCCGAAATTTCCCTTTAAAATATTAAAATATACAATCGAAAGAGGGTTAAACAAATAACTTGGGGGCATTGTAGGCCCCATTACTATCAGTTGATCATTGAATTATACTAACACGCTTTCTTTGAATGATACACAGCATCCCTGTCCTCATATTCACCGTTTCTGAAAGTGTTTTCCCCCTTCATAATTAGGTAGTATTTTCTAAAAGAAAAATGTAGATATTAGAATTCACGTTCTCGTTTTCAGGGTCTTTCGTCTTCAGGTGATCATCACAACGAATCAACGCGTGAATTTGTAAGATAAACTAAGGCTGGCTCCTAGGGTCAAGCCCTAGAGACTGGCGCCCACCCAACTCGTCTACCTAACCTGATTGTTGCCCTCTTCATGTTTGAATCGGCACCTTCGTTTTAAATTCAGTGGAAATTTACCGTATATTGTACAGTATATTTTATTGTATCTGAAAATAATAATACTTTAACAAGCTCATTGAACATCTCGTTAGGATGGACAAGATGGAAGAAGATTCGAAATCAAAGCGAAAACCTGAAATGTAATGTTGCCATTCTTAATCAGCCGACCAAATAAAATAGGCTTTGAATAGATTCATCCACAGAATTTTTTCGAAATATACAACAATTTTAATTTTTATAATAATTAAGGATGCTATCCAGCGTACTTTTTTAGTTTTAAGGCTGTTGTTATTTTTAAGAAAATAATATTGAATTATAAATGAGAAGTCCAATGCGACCAAAGCTGGACAGCTATTCATTGAGTTACCATGCCCGAATCTTTGTTGAAAATGTTGAGTTTTGAGAAATGGATGTGTGATCAAGGAAAATTTATCGATGTGAATACGACTATTATTATGAATGATGTATAAATGTTAAATGTAGTAGTTAATATCTGACTCGACGATAACTTTTCATATTTTATGTAAAACCTATGTAAATATGGTACCTATTTCACTATAATCAATGTGTTTCTCGTTTCGAGTTTCGGCCGCAGTTCTGTTTCAGGATTTTTCATAATTGGGTTATCATGAACTGAAACTTCTTGACTGAATTTATTAGATGCAAACAAAGCGCAAAGCGTAACAGGAATGAGGTAAACATCAACATGAGTAAATCGGTGTTTAATGAACTATTTGAAGAATTCCGTATTCATGGCATGGAAAAGTGTTACAATCAAACCAGTACGAGGCTTTGTTGCGACGCGGGACGATATTTTATATTGAAAGAGAGAGATAGAGAGAGATTTCCAGAAACGTCCATCAAAATTGATATTGGTCGACCACAAACTGGTAAAAACCGGTTAAAATTGAATAGGGATGGTGTTGAATGGTATGTCCAACTACCTGCTTCTTTCTAGCGGGTGGAAGACAAATGTGAGCTTACATTAGTTATCAAGGGCGCTAAGTATGAATTTGAAATCAAAAATTCCATATTCCATCACCAATTACCTGTACAAGTCATGATGTGTGAATCAAAAGCTGAAGCATCAAATGTACTTGTGTGCTGCTGAGAATCTCTGTGGTTATAGTTGTGATTTGGAACGTGATAATGTAGAGGGGGTTTAGAAAATTCACAAACGTTTGATACCTGCAAAATAGTCGGTCGGTTCTCCGAAGTATAGGGGTTGGTGGTGAATAAAATCCAGTTCTATCGTATTAACTTCTTGGAAATAAGGAGGGACTCTATAGAGACCCAACGTACAGAATATGGAGTGGTTATGTTGATGCTTGAAACTCTCTGAGGTTGTAGTTGGGATTTGGAACGTGATAATGTAGAGGGGGTTTAGAAAATTCACAAACGTTTGATACCTGCATAATAGTCGGTCGGTTCTCCGAAGTACAGGGGTTGGTGGTGAATAAAATCCAGTTCTGTCGTAACTTCTTAGAAATAAGGAGGGACTCTATAGAGACCCAACGTACAGAATATGGAGTGGTGAAGTTCAGTGAACGGAGATAACATTCATAAATAACGCATAAATAACAATCTGTCGTTCCCGTTTTCTCACTGACCTCTCCAGCAGAACTATGGTTGATCTATCTGACTTTTTATGTGACTTACTCGTATTATTTGAAGATTTGTACCATTTTTAATTTTAAAAAATCGCCGTATTGAGCTTTACTTACTTGGTCACTTCTCTTCCTATTTTTCATGATTATAATTATTTATTTCAAAACTTCTCTCAAACCGATGCGGAAACATTGTGCGGAAGTCTTAAGGTGAATTTAAGACGAAGGGGCAGGGCGCTTATCGTCATGAGTAACGGTAAAGGACTGTGACTGCTCTGTTTACCCTTTATAGTGAACTATATGCAGCTATCCGAGATAACCTTCCTCAATGTTTTGTGGTAGAGGGCTCCCCAATTACAGCTTGAAAAGCACGAGAAGGTTCGTCACCGCGATAAGTCGAAGGGAGAGGCACTCTCTCGGTTGATACTAGAAACTTTCACAGTCTCCCAACAGAAATAATGAAATGAAATAATAATGAAGGAAATATGAAAAAAAGTACTTGCCAAATAGTAGTAACACTTATTACGCAATAGGTATCTCGAAGATTTATAAATCAAATACTTAAATACGTTTCATGGTTCTATAAAGTGTCATAAGTGTCGTTATCTAGTTGCACATAAATTAAGTTTCACATGGTGATAGAAGTGTCTGCAATCTAACAAGAGTATATAAAACTTTTGAACTCACGTGGTACTACTTATAAAAATTATTAATGGCTTGGTTAAAATGATTACTGGCTTGGTTATCCAATCGCCACAATAAAATCTTGGTGATCGTATGTATTCACTGCTAACAATTTGCAACTGTTCCAAAACAGGTAAAATCGGTGGCTTGCTCGTGATTTAGTTGTCTCATTTCTTTGCTTTGGTTAAGAAAGAAAAACCCAGCTCTAATGTAATCTATTTCTGTCTCGTAGCTTCTAGCGAAACAAGCTAGGTTTGTAATCACCTTCTCATTCCCTAGTTCTCCTACGCTTTCCTAGTTGTGTAATTTACAAACGCAACTAACTAGGTAAACGAAAGCGTTGATGTTTCTGCGTTGAACTGATTTCCTCCGTGGTGGTATTCATTCCACTTTTATCTGATGTTTCACTTATTGACGGTGAAAGAAATTTTGCTAACTGATTTCAAGGAAATTATACACACAGCTTGAGGCAGTTAATTTTTAATTAACATGCCCATTGCCTGTGCTTGCTGGCAACAGCGTTAGGTACCTACTCAATTACATCTGAAACCTGACAGAATTCGTCTCTAATTTGTAAACCCTAATATATCACTCATTGCATTTCAGTTCTGTATAACAATTTTGATTTAATTCGGAGCATACTACAGCACAACTGCCAGAAAAAGTTACGAAATCGCAGCAAACTATGTTGCATAACGTAATCAATATTAGTGAAGCTGATTTATAGGAAATATTTACTAATGACTTCCACTTACAACATTCCAAGAGAAAAGTGACTTCGTCAGTCTGACAGAAACGGTATAGTCATGAATGGGATGATCACATCGTTTTTTCTCGCCAGTCCCTAAAATTTGAGCAAGATCGGACAACTCGGCCGTGAGAAAATTATGCTTGATAGATTTTACGTTAGTGCATGCGCAAACAAAACTGTCAATTTCTGAATGATAAAATTGATAGGCGACCATCCTCGGCTTAATCTGCATACTATCTAAAATTTTCATTCAAATCGGTTGAAAGTGTAGATGTTATGCGTGTTTTATTCTTTTCAAATTTCATAAGTGTTTTAAATATGCAATAAAATTTACTGAATGCTTTTCCCTCTCTATGACTTCCTTAAGTTGCATTATTAAGCCAGTATTAGTGCAACTAGTGATACTGCTTGGGAGATAATATCTATCAGTACCTATCGTTTCATTTATATTTGATTTATCATATACACTCGTGTGAATGTTTGTTCAATTATGGCCCTTATATATCTAAACTCAGTGGTCAACTCCCACGCCATCCACCTGTGACCTGTCGGAACGATCGTTTTAGGAAATCTCTCGGATATTTTTTGACGGTGACAGAAAAACATTTGTTTTTTCAGTAACAAAGGATACGAGTAGGAACGTTTACATATTTGATTTAGCCTCAGTGAAAACAAGAGATGTGGAATTTAGAGGCGAAGTGAATTATTTAGAAAATTCGGTTGGTTATTGAACATTCTTTAAAGGAACTTACGTAATGAAATTTTTTCCCGAACCTGCATGGTGGGGTCACAGGTTATTCATCAATAATTCGTATTTTATTTGAGTATCCCGGATGAAGGAAAATAATCTTGCTTGGACATTCAAGATAATTTCCGATTATAACATTTGTTATAGGAGAACTTACATATTGAATTCTACACGTTTGACCTCAGATTCGGATTCAGCGCACTTGAAAACCACGAAGTTCCAAATTGTAGCTCAAAATACCGTTTATTTTGGCTAATAAACTGGTAAGGAGATCACGCGTGACGTAGTAATGAAAAAGAGCTAAGCATATTTTCATTGTCTAATCCTCTTCTTAAACATTTACTGTTCCAAGATGCTTTTTGTTTCAAATTTTTCGTTTTAATATGCTTATAATCGAATGTTTTGTATCCAAAAATACAAACAAAAACTTTCCGTCTGAAATTTTTCTCCGAAACTATCTGGAGTTTAGGTCGAAAATGGTCCTGAACCATCGACAGAACTTTCTATAGACCCTAGAGGGTGAAATTTCATGGCTGAAACATTAAAAATCAGAATTTGGACAATTTTAAAAATAAGGGCATGATGTTTTTTAAATATATTAATAGATATCATTCTGAGTAATCAAATGAAACCACCTAGATACGTTTATCCGTGTGCTCGCGCTGAGGGCTTGAAATTTGGCAAGAAAAGAACACGTCAACGTGCATGTAGATTGGAGTCGCTGTGAATATAGTAATAATCGCCATATAAACAACAAAGTAATATAATTTCAACGGAGTTATCTTTTCAAGAAAATGAGGTTATTGTTAATGTTGTCATGCTGGTGTTGTCATGGCTGTCACGTATGTGTGACAAACATCAGGGTTCAATTCTACGACTGAATGACAACAAAAAGAAAATCGCAGAGATTTTTTATTAAACTGATTTTTACCGATCATTTTCATTTTCAAGATTTTTTCATGATCTTTACTTATGTGATAAATATGGTCTTAACTCCTCTTATTATCACTCTAAAATCGAGGATGCCGTTGGAAATAGCGTTAAAGTTTCATGCCAGTGTACCCCATAGTATGGCTAGGGCTATGGTTTAATGGACAGTAAAGCCTAGCCTAAGCTCTTAGCTCAGCTTTGAAGTTGAGAAATCGTTGTAAATACAAAACCACCTAATTTTTCAAGTGCGTGTGGATCAAGTCGTTTCACACTCAAATCTCAAAAAGGTTTTTGAAAAAACATTCAAAGGATCGCAGCTGTTCAACCGTATTGTCAATTTTACTTCTACTTTGCTAATAATTTTACTTCTGCAAAATCAAAGTAAAACTAGTTTAGTAGTTAAAGTGTAAAACTTGGTAGTAACGCTGTCGGAGCGATTAGAAAATGTTATCATTCTACTCAGCATGAGAAATCATGTAACCCTAAACTCGATGGTTCATAGAGGGTAATTTTTCAAGAAAGCACTTGATTTCGAATTGACGAACTAGTGAAGTGTAGATAGTTATATTAATTTGTCCTCATTAATTTTCAGTTCAAGTGGGTGTCTACGTATGTCTCTATTATTTTTCGACTCCGAAGTACCACTGTACTTATGTCAGCTCTTGTACAAACAAAGGAACTCGTAATGTGTAGGTGATCTGCGTAGAAGGGCTATACAGTATGGAATAATAAGCCTTTGTGTAATAATTCGCAGCTTTTTTAATCAATCCGGTATTAAAAAACCTTATTGACTAATCCAACTGATTTGGTGACGTTAATTTTGTATTGCTCAGAACTGGGAAGTCGATTGTCTCTAATCATCGTTGTAGGAAAAACTACTACTTAAATATAGCCTACCACCACCCCCCACTCCCACGAATAATGAATTTTTTATATCCTTGAGATTTTCCTTAGAACACGTTTTTAATTAAGGGTAACGTTGTTAGGTAAATGATGGGAAAAAGGCTGCAAAGCACCTCTTTTGTGTCACGGAATAATATTAATCTTTTCCGACCTACCTGAATAAAGAGGAATTAGATACACTCTATTACCCTCGTTATAGCTCGCTTTCAATGCCCGACAACACCCCCCCCCCCCCCTGGTACTTATTACAAAAACATGATTTGATACTTCTGGGAAAACAGAGTGCTATCCTGGCTTGAAATGGAACTTGACGTAAATTAAAAGTCTGTACTGTCGCTTGGAAATGGAGTCATAAATACATTACACTGAAAATTGAATTCACACGAACTCCTCCACAGTTCAAATAACTCCACTAAATAATTTTGTTATGAGTACTTTCAAGTGAATTACGGAACGATAGGAGGTCACCTACTGATAACTCAAATAACAATAATAAATAAACGGGAAAGGAATGTAAATGTACCTACTGCAATCAAGTATAATGATGAGAAGGTGTGATGTAGAGTTAAGTAGTAACCCATTATTCTCGCTAAAAAACGGTTTCTGAAGAATCAAATTTGAATAAATTATATTCTCAAATCTCACTACCTATGTAACTACATTGTATTTTATCCTGATTGGAAATGCATGTTTTCCTTAAAATTATTGTAGACCCGCCAATTTCTGTGCAACAGGCTTCTTGTCAACTGAGTATAATATTGCTTCCGCGTCTACCTAAAGGTAGAGGATGCATTGTTTTCACCTTCGGGAGAAAAAAATTGTTGGTCCCCAAAATCAACATTCCCACTCGCATTTTACGTTTCACACAATTCAGAACAACTTTGGTTCCGTGTCTGTCAATCTGTGTGTGTCTGTGTCTGTCGTGTGTCCGCAAATCTTTGTAATTAGCGTATTTTCCACAGTTTTCATCCGATTTGGATGAAATTTTAAGGGAATGTGCGGGCTAGGGGGTGGACAGTCCCCTATCAGTTTCAACGTTCTCGACTCAATACCTCACTCTGCGCATGCGAAAACGTAAATTCTATCACGCATCATTTTCTCACGCCCTAGTAGATTGATCTCGCTCAAATCTGGATGATAGGGGATGACAATTTGATGGCACGAAACGAAAGCTTTTTTTTTTTTTTTTTTACGAAATATCTTCCGACATTTATCAAAAAGTGCAAAATTGTAGGATCCTGGAGCCGTAAAGATTGGAACCCTTTTGGGAGGCGCGGCCATGTTTTGATGATATACTATTTGTAGGTCTTTATCAATTTAATATAGACAAATTTTGCGTAGAAGAACTATCCAGTAAATAAATGATAAATTGTGAAAATGACGATGTCCACACTTATCCTTCATTATCATTGAAATGTTCTCTGTATAATGTCATAGTAAACGGTGCAATTAAAATTATCAACGAATTTCGGTCTGTTCAATTTGTTTCGGTGAAATCCTAATGCAGATGAAGCATTGGCTAGAGTACCAAATAAGCTACGTTAGCAAGGTCGCCAAGTTATCTATCCCTCAAAAACAGCTGTGAGATAACCGAATTTACCCTGTATGAATATTATTAAAAGAATCATTAGGTAGGTATCTAATGTGTCTGAATAGGTGCAGACGCCTACTGAAGAGAAATTGATCACTTTAAATAACACACCTAACTTTCCTTAACACGAGCTGATGTTGCAGTGCCTTGAATTAGCAAAACCGCGGCGACGGCGGTTATGCCGAATGCCGCTTGATGTCTGGCGGTCATTGATAAAACTTAGTTCACCCAAAAAATCATTGGTCGCTGCTTCAGTATAGCTTGTAGTGAGAGAACGATTCGATTTGTTGAAAAAATACGAGTAGGTAATGTAAATGACAACCAAAAATCATTACTGTTTGTTACCTTAAGTTTTCGATATCTCGATTTATCAATATTTCAGCCCTTAATTACTACCCTCAAGGGTTGATCAGAATTGATGCCGCTGTTACTGGGCCGTCTCCGTCCAAGTATGGTTTTCAGCTAAATTTCATAATCTTTGGTCCAGTAGTTTTGGAGACAATTTCTGGACGGCGTTTGGTTTGAGGCGGACGGATGGATTTGTTTAAATTTTTTTAATTCGATTTTTAAATTCTATGCATCTTAAAACGTAAACCAACAAATTCTGAGGGGGGAGGGGGGGTTAAAAAATGTTTTTTCATTGTCGATTAAAAAGGTTCATTATTGAAAATAATAAATCAAAACATATTGGTAAGTAATGCATGCATTACAGGGACGTCCCTACGAATGGATTGTACATAATTTTGTTGAGAATTGAAATAAGATTAAAAAAAGTATAAGATTCCAAGAAACCCCCCTCACCATTCAACCCCTTCACATTTGAAACTTCCGAGGTTGCATAACTTGAATAAAATCTGGATCGAACAAACAATAAAAACAGTCACAAACAGTCTGATGAATATAATATAAATATAATAAAAATATCAGGATTTATCGTTATTAACCCCTCCATTCACCCCCTTCTATCATGAAATTTAAAACTCCTGTAACATACTCCAAATCAAGACCAAATTCAAAGTTGAACAAAAAAAGAATCACAAAAATCGAACGAGAATAGTTAAAACATCATGATTTATCAATATTACCCACTCCATTCTCCCCCTCTCTTGATGAAATTTGAAAATCCAGACATACTTTCCGAAAGTATAACGAATTCATAATGGAACGAAATAAGAATCACGAAAATCAGTAGAGATTTGTAGCTTGGGCAGCGTTTGACAAAACCGGTAATTATCCCCTCCACCCCCTACCTTGACAGCAAATCCGAAATTTCCGAGGTTTGTTGCACAATTGGGATGAAATTGGAATCGAACAAAATGAGAATCACGAAAATCGGTTGAGAATTGTAGCCTGAATAACGGCATAATTTATTTTTTAAAACACATTTTTTTAAAACACGTTTTTTCGGGTTTACCCCCTCCATTCCCCCTCATCCATTTTGAAATTCAAAATTTCCGAGGTTTTTTGCACAACTAGACTAAAATTGAGATCAAGCAATGAAAAAATCACGAAAATCAGTTGAGAATTATGGCCTGGGCAGCGTCGGCAAAATTTGTCACACACACACACACACGGACATACCCTATGGTTTTTTCACGGATTCGGTCTTAGAATAGTCTGATACGGGTTTGTATGCAGTTCTTTAATTTCTCATACGTGGGTTGTCCCCTACTCCCCTGGATCAATTCCAATAGGTCGTCGCTCTTAAATAAGAAGCCTTGCCTGTATGACCTGGCTTCTGAGGGACGTCCTAAAAAGAAATGTACAAGGTAGATTGGCAGTGTATCGAACAATCATGTGTCAAGACTCTCTTCAATAAACATTGAATCCCTTACAATTATTAAAATACAATAAGAAAATTATATTCATTTAATTAGAAAAATATCAAAGAGACAATCTAATACTCGAACAGCATCTAAAACGCCAAACTCATGAGCATTCCTCCAAAAGCTGCAAACCACAGCTCAAACATATTAATCTTAAAGTTTTTAAGGCCATAAACATATGAATATTTAGATCATTAATTTTTTTGATACGTGTGTGTGTGTGTGTGTGTGTTTGAGAAACTGAGTTTTCCGTGAATCCTCCCAGAATAATATAATCCTTTCAGTATCCAACTCAGATGCCCCAAAGAGAAACTTTTCCTGAATGGAACGCAAACATTATGTAGATTCGAAAAACTTTGCAAGCGGGCACGCTTATAGCGTATGTTACAATCTTTGAGAAAACCTTTACAACTTGTTTTCTTATTTCCGAGATATATATATATAATTATATATATATATATATATATATATATATATATATATATATATATATATATATATATATATATATATATCGAAAGTATTTCCCGTTCAGATGCGTTAGCTAGTTTTGTTTGTCGACGAGCCATGTATGTTCATGCTTTGCCATTCTCTCAATAAATAATAACAAATAGTAAACTTATTATTCATTGAATAGGAATGGCATTTTTGGAATTCGTGCTTTATTGATCAGAAAAGCAAATAAAATTATGACTTTCGAGGTAACTTTTTTCCAGCTATCTGTTACCTGGGTTTCCTTTAGCGGAAAATGATCTAAAGAGAGTTTTTCAGCAAAATTTAGCCATGCATTAAACCAATAAGTTGGGGTTTGAATGGTCTCCTTTGCGAATCGTAGAAGCAGCCGTTCACCATTATAAGGATGGACTTCTGGAAATCCAATGTATAGCGAGCTGATTCCTCATTCAATATTTACATGTAATTTAGAGTCCTCTCAAAAATTTCTTTTATGAAAGCTCGTTAAAGTAATTCAACTTCCTCATATCGAGAGAAAAAAACCGTATTTGCACATTGTAACCTATTACGCATTGGGTGGTAGCGTTAAAAGTTTTGTATCTATCTTCGAACGCTTGATCGGATAGACGGATGATAAAGCGTAGTTATAAAAACTACCGGTATGAACCCACCTTGAAGTATCTACCGAATAACTTTTACATAGTCTTGTTCGGTGAATTGGGGTTAAGAATTAGATAAAGTGAAATAGGTAGGTATAAGAATTATTTTTTCTATCCGCTAGTTTGGTTTCTACGGATTAGGGTCATAATAATAAACAAATATCCACGTAATAGGAGGAAAAGCAATCAGAACGATTCACAGAAAAAATTCCTTGGGGGGAAAAACCAGGAAAATCCCAGGAAAAAAAATCCTCGAAGACAAAATAGCGTAGGTACTCTTAGTTTTATCGAAACCACTTGTGGCCGCTTGGCTCGCCAAAGATTCGCTTGGAAACTTGGGGACCCGTGTGCCAACCGGAAACGGACTAAGCACCAGCGTTCAAGAACTGACTAACCTAGATAGCCATTTTTTATAAATACCTACCTAGTTTATCCCGCAACTCCTGACGGTTTCAGTATCTCGTTCATCCGTTTTTTCTCATGAACGACGAACAGCCCCCCGATGACGAAGCGGATATAATGAATGTTTACTGAGAATCGTTTGTAACATACGGTTGACGCCTCGACTGACGAACAAATAGCTAGCTCCACATGACTTGACTTCCTGAGTGTTGGCTTACGACCGAACAACTTTTGAAGACCTACAAATACGTATTGTACTACTATGCACGATTAAAGCGTGCGGATAAAACTTTTTTTTTTTTTTTTTTTTTTGGTTACCATGAGAACTGCGATTGGGCGAAACTCCGAACGATCCTCAGCAGAATGGAACGTATAATTCTTACTATGAACAGACCAAACAATGATTTTCCACTTATTTTTAATTCAATACAATCGTTTAAATCACCCCGCATGCTCGGATAATGATGTAATTCCTTTGTGAAGGAATCGTAACATCGAATGAAATTTTCATTTCTATTTATCCATTTACTTTTTTATTTTTTATTTTAGGTATTTATTTATTTATTTTTTTTTTTTTTTTTTTAAGCTCATATTGTTTTTGCGAATTTTTGTAGAAAAAGAAGCTATTGCAATGGATCCAAAAATGTAGTCAAATAAATCCGTTTTGAGACATTCTAAAACAATTCTTGGATTTAGATACTTTTTCGTGTATTTCACGTGAGTTTGAGTCATTCCAGACGCTATCTCTCCTTAGGATAGAGATAGAAGTTCTTTATAAAAAAAAATTAGCATTCCAAAAAAAAAAACTTCATTGGACAGCACTTATTGAACACTACATTGATGAAATTTATAGAATGTGCACACAAAAAATCACTAAAAATTGCAAAACAGGTAAAAACCGTTAAATTTATATTTTTTTAGCAGAATATTAATGAAAGAAACTATTGTAAGGTCTTCGCAGAAGACTGTTTACTATGTAGCTTATAGCTTACAGCTTACAGTCTGCATATTAAATAATCTTCCCTCATCGCGACCATAATTCTACTCATACTTTCCCCTGAGGTAAAGTAATTAATTATCAACTATGATCTAGAACATTCAGAAATGTCTGCATACAAGTAAGACAAAAAATGGAGTTCAAATTCAGAGTGTACTAAAATAAATCGATAGAAAATGCAAAAATGCTAATATCAAAGATCTGTTTGAATAGCAAAGTATTATTATTAAAAGTTTTTTTTCCCCTTAAAACTGGTATGTAGTTAACACAATTTCTTTGCAATCAAAGAGCTCAAAACTCAAAACAGAAGAGGAATACATAAATTATAATACAATAATTTAAGAAAATTCACTAATATGATCGTGCTACAACATGACTGGAACTTTTTATTAATTAACTGTAAATAGGTATTATGTGAATGGCCGTTATAAATTAACCTAATTATGAAATTGCAGAAAACTTGCTGCAACTGTTTTGAGTGATATACTGTGTAAATAATAAACATTCTTTATCAACCCTATTGATGTGTAGGTGACGGAAAAGTTTGAGAAGCGTAGCTTCAATTTACTGTAATTTTCCATTGACATATATTTTTTATTAAGAGTTTTATTTTAATACCGTTGTATTTTGAATGTTCGTGTTTTACGTTGTGTATAAATCAAGTTAAAAAAAAATTATATACATATACATATATATACAAAAAACTGCAGCTTCTGACTGCGCATAAGTTTCGAACCACATTCATTCCAAAGCACTTTCAATGGTTTTTGTGAGAAAAAAAAATTAGATTAGAACCTATATTACTATTGAATTGATACATATATTTGGATTGGCGTTCATTTTATTAATTATTTTTCTTTGAAGTTTAATGAGATATAACGTATTTTGTAATATAAATGTATAAGTTGACTGCGTTTCGTAGGTCGACTAAAGAAGAAACGTTTTAATAAGCTTCATACTGTTGAATATTTATATTGTATTTATTGTAGGTTGAATAAACTGTATTTTATAAAACCAATCTCTGCTTATTTCCCTTATTTACTAGTTTTACATAGCTGAAACTAGAACTGGAGAATTGATACTGGTTCCAGCTGATAGATTTTTTTCGTTTTTTATAGTATCTTCTTATTCTTTAAATATTTTTAAATGCGATCATGATTGTGCACCAATGAGAAATTCTAAATTTACATTTCAATTACAATTGGTTAGTAAAACCGGTTCACAACTGTTGAGCTGAATACCTACCCGACGAACGTGCCTTTGTTTGACGCCTTTTTGAAAAGTGATCTGATTTTGACCATATTTTAAAAACTAAATTTGTCTGAACAGATTTATGTTCTTCTTTTTTTTCCTGAAAAAAATATCTCAATTTAGCATTATTCCATTTTCGGTGAAGGGTTTCTATTCTCAGCAACAAAGCATTACTAAAAACATCAGCTCTCAAGACTCATTTTCAATATTGGAGTAAAAAGTTTTTCGGTGTACAAACTAAGTTGTTGTGACTCTCAGGGAGGCTGATCATGGTTTAAATGGAGACTTGTGTTGTTTTCCTTGCTTCGTCAAAATAAAACGGTGTACTGGTAAGCAGTCAAAGTGTCGGTGTGGATAGATCTTCAAGTGGTTTGCTCCCTAATTCAATGCTGTGTTTAAATTTCTCACTCATGTTTTACTGATAGATGAGGTAGGTACTAACCAGACGAGTTGTCACAGCTGCCAGAGGCTGTGTAGAGGATGTCACAATGTATCAGCGTGTTGCGTTGATATTTTGATCTTTTAGATTGCAGTATGAAATTGCAGAGATGTAGATTTTGAAAGTAAGTACATACTTCAGTATCAAATTAGTACTATGTATATTTCGATACGATATACGATGTTGCGTGGGTAACTCTCCAGGTGCGCCAATGATTTCCAGTGGCCCTTAGCCTCGACATGACCACATCAAAGAAGAGCGTAAGTTGATGATTTTCTTTAAAATTAATTACACTTTTTTAAATTTTAATACTTGATCGCTGAACTACGTATATCTAATTCACCTTGAAACCTCTCTGGGCGTCTCAAGCAGAGAGTGCTGATGTAACCTAGAATGTCCTTTATAAGATTAGAACAAGAAACAATAAGTATAACCATGAGAAGTTTCGCACCATATGGTTTCTCTTTCTGACAATTAGTTTGCTATTTATTATAAAGTACCTTATTTGTCTTGCAATACGTGGAGACCGTTAATTTCATTTTAGATGTTATCGAAGTTACCAATGGCTCCAAAAATTTGAAAATAAATATTTCCCAAAATTTTCTTTATGGAAATTTGTTTTCGTGCATTCTGTGACAAAATGCATACTGTACATTATGCATCATGCATACTGTGCATAATGCACACATGTGCATACTGTGACAAAATTCCTATATACTCCTATGTTCCTACACATTTTCCAAACCAAAATAACCATAATTGGATTTCCTAAGGTTATTTGCAAATTCAGATTTACCTAGGTATATTTCCCCTGAAATCCTTTCCATGTTTGTCAATTCTTTCTCTGAGTTTCCAGAATACCCATGGTATGGCGTGGCAGCATGAGCACTTTAATGTATAAATCCCACTATTATCTTGAGCACTGATTTTGTCTTAGACGGACCCTAGTAACGCTTAAAGACTACTTTTATTTTTAAAACCCATTTTGTAACCCTTAGATGATAGAATTTTACCTAATTTTTTACCTACTTCATTACAATTTCTCCCTTAATATACTTATCCGTTTGTTTATCTTCCAAAATCACATCTTCCCTAGCCAAATTGAAGACTTTATCCCTTCTCTTTTTCCTCAAAACCTAATCCCACATCGTATCAACGAGACCTTCCCTGTATCTATTACTTGCTGCTGTCTTTTTAATAAATGACTTTTCTTTTGATAAAGTTTGTTCACTCATTGGAATAGATAGTGCACCGTTCATGGAAGGCCGCATGCTTATGAACTAGAGGGTGATTTGATGTGCTATGGATAGTTATGTCGCTATATATTATCTTTCCTGTAAATTGAAAAATTATTCCTTTTGCTTACCAAAGATATGGCCAGATCAAAAAAATTGAGTTTATTCCCACCAAATTCGGTGGTGAATTTGTAAGAAGGATCTAATTTATTGATTTTTTCGTGAAAAGAATGTAGTTGTCTCTCTGTTTCTGTCTACAGACATATAATATCATCCACGTATCAATACCAATTGAGAAGGTTATTTGAGTTAAATGTTTAAAATATTAGTTTTTCAACATAATCCACTCCAATTTTTTCGAGCACCTTTCCCAAAATGTCCCTAGCAATACTCTTGTTGATTCATAGGAACAGTTCTTTTTCTCCAATACTTCGCTAATAAATTGAGTCTGCAGGAGACTCAACCACCATTTATGTACAGGTACACCCTTGAATTTCACCAACAATGCAACTTTGATACGAAAACCAGAACGCTTTATACTTGGAAAGGTGGGGAAGGGGTCATTATTTTCCGTTATAGCGACTACAATGGTTTATTGTTGAATTTTGAACCAAAAGCCTTGTAGAAGAGTCGCTATCACAGCATCTAAGATTCATCAGTTTCCACCTTACATCTCAGGTTCATTTTTCAGCTTTTCGGATCTCGCCTTTCTCCACCCCGCAGCTTATCTGGAATACATAATAGGCTTAAAAATTATTCAGATGATTCAACAAACAAGTTCCTGTTGATCGCTCCCTTTATAATAGTATCTTACAACTGTATCATATATCCTCGTCTGCCATAAAAACAACTAATTTCTCCAAAAGGTATACTTTTTCATAACAACTTCTCTCATAATTTAAAAATATCAAATCAAAACAAATAAACAAAACGTGGCTAGTGAATAGTTTTCCTTTCGTTTCACATTTAAAATGTTAGCAACTAATGTATAGCGTATACGCGTACATATACAAGCATATTACTTTTGGTCCGTTGACCAGGTTCCTCACGAAGTTTTAAAAACTGGTTGCCTAGTACAGGGTGCGGCAGAGAGGACGGACGGTTTTAAAAAAATCATAAAATAATTAATTTTTACTCAAAAACAAATTTATTGATGCAATCAGGTTCGCAAGGAAATAGCATTTGAGACAGTCAAGTGTGAAAAATCACATCAGGCGTGTGGTGGCCGAAATTGTTGATGCAGTGCTGGAGGCGTTCTTGGGCGTTATCTCCAACATACTCTCTCAACTTGGGAGACTTCCACGCGAATTGCGTCCTTCAATTCGTCCAGAGTTCGGGGCTTGTTCTCGTATACTCTAAGCCTTGAGGTGTCCCCATAAGAAAAAATAGCATATGGATAAATCTGGGGACCGAGGAGGCCAATGAACATCGCCAACCCCGGAAATAAGGCGACCAGGGAAGAGAGGGCGAATATCGTCCATTGATGATCTGGCTGTGTGGGCGGTCGCCCCATTCTGCTGGAACCACACACGTCGGGTTGGAACACGTCGCCGTCGTAATTCAGGGGAAAAAAAAGTTGGTGATCATTACGACGTAGCATTATCTTGGAGAGAGTCTACGCGAACTTCCAAGAACGCCTCCAGCACTGCATCAACAATTTCGGCCACCACTTGCCTGATGTGATTTTTAACACTTGCCTATCTCAAATGCTATTTCCCTGGGAACCTGATTGCATCAATAAATTTGTTTTTGAGTAAAAATGAACTATTTTATGATTTTTTTAAAACCATCCGTCCTCTCTGCCGCACCCTCTATAATGTACTCGACTTCGCATCTCACTCACGATTCCATGTGACGGAAACATCGAAAACAGTATCAAACTCGATTTTTGATGATTTGGCAATGACTGACGTCATTGACGACGACAATCCGAACAAAAGGTCAAATAAAATTGGTCAAATTTCAAAAAATGTGCAAACAAAATCTTTAAAAAATTACTGAAAACGCAGAATTTTAGTCAATAGAAGTTTAACAACAATAAACGAGAACATTAAAAAAATGTGATCACAAAATTATGGTGAAAAATGTACTTAAATTTCATCAACATTTGCTGGAAAATCTATTGTTTTATGAAAAATCGAAAAAACTACTAGAAAGCTAAAATTGTATAATCGTTCTTGTCTTGCAGAATATTATTTAAGCTAGTTTTTCCCCCAAGACTGGTATTCAAAAATTTCTTTGCACCCAAAATGTTCAAAGTTTATTGCAAAGTAACATAATATAATAAAATAATTTACATGACTGGAGATTTTTTGTTTTATTCAATGAAAAATGAAATAATATGGTTGGATGTGGTACCTGATTCCTAAAACGGCGAAGGAAAAGCAGAGGTGCCTTGCATCGTGACAGTATCCATAGCTAGTTTATTCCGTTCACCAATATAAGTGAATTAGTGAGCGTTGTATCGTAGTATCCAGTTATTCAGCAAAGAAACGTAAAATAGAAAACAAGTCAACTAGTTTTCCGTGGACCCCTTTGAAAAGGCGAATTCCGACTACATCATTAGGCAACTTGACATGGGTGTGGCTCTGGCAACCTGTTAACTCACCAAATAAGGAAAGTTTTGTTTCCACGTCCCAGTAAGCAGAAACTGTCTAATCGCAAAAGTTGTACTACTCGTGGGTCAAGGAAGGCGCCTACTTTCATTCGTCACATTGAAGTTACTTCCACTAGAAATAAAAGATATTTCACGATATGTCTAATAATGCTTGAGCATATAAACAGGGAGTATATTAAACATTCATTCCTTTTAGGTATTTCCATTTCATATGTCCGTGTTCCTTGTTATTGAGTTTAAGTTTTATAGAACTGTAGAGAACTTTCTAGGGAAAGAATGGTGATTCTATAGGTGTTATCAGATTAGTTGGACAGTGAGAATGGTGTGTATAGTTTAATGACCTGGATGCTCGCAAGCTCGCATCTCAAAAATACATCACATCAAGTCGTCAATCCCTTGGTAAAAATTCAGATTAGTTGGACATATAGGTCAGAATATAATAACCATCGGAACAGTTTGACAGTGACCGGGAGCAGACCCTGCCTACCTAAGATTTGGTATGTATTTTGGTTTATAATTTTCAATAATGAACCTTTGTAATCGACCAAGAAAAACGATTTATAACCCCCCCCCCCCCTCCCCCCCATTTTTGGTTTACGTTTCAAGATACGTAGAATCCAAAAATCGAATTAAAAAAACGCTGCAAATAATTGCACAAAGATTTATTATTTTGGTTTATTCAGTGATAGATAGCCCTTCTAAGCAGATCATTGGTCTATAATAATTATTAAGCCCCATATATATCTAGTAAATGATCAAAACTTGGCGCATCGTGCCTCCCAAAAAGGTTCACACTTATACAGCTGAGGAGCGCACAATTTTACGGTTTATAGTCTGTGCATTTTGAAAAATTTGCTAAAAATGTCAAAGCAACAACAAACAAAAACTTAGTAAAACGGCAGATCGAAAAGGAAAGAAATTAGCCTCAGAGGCCCCATCAGCTATTCAGTCATCCTCCGAACCTCGTAATTGTTTTTGAGGTGTCCCGAACGAGCTCCATTAAATTTCAGCGAAGTGAGTCAATTGGGAAAGAAATTTGTCTCGGAGGTTCCGAAGCTGATCAGAATAACACGAGAACTGAGAATATTACAGCAATGTAAAATAACCAGATGACTCAGAAAGAATAATGCTGAGACCACCGAGAAGATTCAACGATCCTCTGTTTCCACACAAATTGAAAAGAACCAGAACTTTTTGATCAAACTCTACATGCACATAAAGAGCAATTTTGGATTTATTTTAATTGTTTCATTTTCTTAGACCTTGGTAGACTCGGAAGTAATTAACCTTCTGTTGTTGGACTAGAAATAATAATTTAATTAAAATTAATTCCTAAATAGTTATTAATCAATAATTTAATAAATTAATATAATTGAAGTAGGTGTACGATTGGATACAACTTTGTATTATACTTACCTACGTCGATTTCCAAAGCTTCACTTTATTCCATTTATTCACTTTTTTGTCGTCACTCTATCATCATGGTAACCCCAACGCTCTGTCACATACATCATAATAACACTAGACGTTCAACAGCACGGCCAACCCCCCATCACCAGTGCCATCTAGATTCAATTCTTCTTCATATTCGACCTCCGTAACATCATTTTAGGCGTAAATCTGATCTGTTTGTCTAACTAATCTGTATTTTGCTAAAAGGATTGATTTAGGATATTTTTTTATTTTTGAGATGCGAGCTTGCGAGCATCCAGACCACCAAACTATAAAAATCAGTCTTATCTATTACGTAGGCCTGTTTCGTTATGAGGAGGCTGATTATTATACGGAGGCCGATTATGGTTTATAATGAGGGCTTTTATTATACGGAGTCCGATTTTATGGTTTATAAGGAGGCCGGTTTATTATACGGAGGCTGGTGGTGGGGGGTATTACGGTGCTCTTGAACGCCAAGTGCTTTTGAACGTCTAATATCATAATAAATATTATATTAAATTTATAGGTTGTTAGTGTCAGCATCAACCTTGTCCAAACAACTGAAAATCAATGAGGTGATTACCTACCTACGCTTCACAAGCCCAATAGGATACAGAAATAATAAACTCGATTTCGGGAAGTCAGAATTCCAATATTATCAGCTGATACAATTTTCATAGTTTTCAAGGCGATTTTTGAACGAGACCCTTTCGAACGATCAAGTTTGTCCCCCACCCCGGCAACTACTTGGAACCGTTCACTACAAGAAGAACTGTGAGTTCTTCAATTCCGTTCAACCTGTTTAGTGGACATGTAGGTCAGAATGAAGTGTATAGTTTGGTGGTCTGGATGCTCGCAAGCTCGCATCTCAAAAATACATAACATCAAGTAGTTAATCCCTTAGTAAAAATGCAGATTAGTTGGATATGTAGATCTGAATGAAGTGTATAGTTTCGTGGTCTCATAACACGATCACATAACAGTTTAGAAACGTAAATGTGACTTTTCATTTGTGACTCATGAGCTGCTCCGCGTTGAACGGAATTGAAGAACTCACAGTTCTTCTTGAAGGGAACGATTCCAAGTAGTTGCCGGGGTGGGGGACAAACTTGATCGTTCGAGAGGGTCTCGTGATTTTTGATATGTTTTACTGGTTACGATTCGCTCTCTCACACTCAGTGCTCTTTCAAGCAATTCACTAAGTGCTCTTCAAGCAATTAAGAAAGGAGTTGATTCTCACCCACTAGTTAGAGATATACTCACAAAGGTTAAACATCATCTTGATCTTGGAATATCAATAATTTTCTGTTGGATGCCTGGCCACAGTGGTATTATTGGTAATGAATTAGCTGATCATCACGCTAAGCATGCAACTAATGAACCAGTAACATCCCACATCTACTTCCGATCGGACTTTCTATCTACAATCAAGTTGACCGTATGGAGCGCATGGCACTCTCGTTGGCTCAGTATGGACTACCAGAAATTATGGGTAACAAAAAAAGATGTACGTCCATGGTCGTCTTCATGTAGAACCAAGAAACACGCTGATGGATCCATTTCTCATTCACGCCGAGAGGAAGTAATCCTGACCCGCCTTCGAATAGGACATTCACGTCTTACTCACGGATATCTCATGTCGTCGCAGCCCAGACAGCCACCTCCAGTTTGTACAACCTGTGTATGCCCGCTGACGATTTTTCACCTTCTCTCGGAGTGCCCACGATTCTTTGACCCAGCCGTTAACATCCCAAGGAACATTACCGAACTGCTAGGAAATGACTCTACTCATTTTAATAATTTGTTCCAAATTCTAAAATCTCTTTCGCTATATCACCAAATCTAAAAAACTGTCCATTAATCCATTGAAATGCCATATTTAATTTGTAATCTAATGTAAATTATTCTTGTTTGACGCCCATGACCACGAATGGTTGATTGCGTCTAAAAGAAAAAAAAAATACGATTCGCTAGCGTTCGGGGTGAGGTTTTGTTCGAAGATTTCAAGATTTCGATTTTTTTATATTTCAGCCCTCAGGTTCTACCCTTTAGTGTTGGTTGAACGCGATGCCGATGTAACTCGAACATCCCCGACCAATAAATGAATTTTAAGCCAAATTTCTTAAAGTTTATTCCAATACGTTTTGAGAAAAGCTTAGGACGACGTTCGGCGGACGACGCACAGTGGTCCGAAAGCTTCCAAAAATTTGGAAAAAGCTCTTGCCTCCAGAATTTTTGCTCAAAACTAGGTACACCCATGTTTTTTGGGGTGCAGAATCCGAATTTGAAGTCGGTCATTATTTTAAAAAAAAACATCTAATAGCGGTTTTGAAAAAATTTATTAATTTTAGAGAGTTCCTTAATTTGTCCCTTTTTCTAAATTGAGACTGTTGCAATGTTCAGAGATTTTCGAAGCAAGTTTTTTGAAATTTTTTTCAATAGAAATCCGAAAATTTAAGAGTAAAATAGAAAATGCTAGAGCCAAAATCTGCTAAAAAACAAAACAAAAAATAGAAAAAAAAAGTTTTTAATTGCAAAAATGTTCATCGTACTCATCTTGGGCTGATTATAAATAAAACGTTTGAATTAGGTAAATGTGAATGGTCAAGTCATTCCAATAAACATCAACATTTTGAAAAGAAGTGAGTCCACCAACAAACCATACGGATACAGTCGTCGCCGAACTCGTCTTCCTCACACTTTGACCGGTGGTACTTCTGCTAAACTAAGATGGTACCTATTCTTTACTTACCTCAGTCTGATATTTGTCGCCGAGCTGTTACTACCAGGCCTAAATCACTCTCCCTCTACTTAGAACTAGTTCAAAGTAGGAAAAAAGTAGCTAAGCAGTCAGTTGAACGCTCAACCTAAATTCAGTTCTCGCATTGTTAAATTCAAAACATGTGAGTACATAAATATTGTTTCTGCCCATTATCCGTTCGAGATATGGTTGCTATAAGCAAATATAAATGTTATTACCAAGGTATTTGATTCATCATACCAACACATCAAGCAAAATAATAAAAATTTAATGTGTCAATATTATATTACAAGATGTTATTAAATTGTTTATTCCATTTTCCGTTATGAAATCTCACTCAATAATATTGAATAGATAACATACTAATGAATTATTTTCATTGTTACAATTCATCACACTGACTCACACTGAATTTACTTACAAAAATATTACACGTGAATTACACACTTACAAACTACATGAATCACTCAAATACTGAATATTAGGTAGGTACATTATTCCACACGAATTTCCAAGACATGACAAAATAGTCCGAAATCGATTACTCAGTTGATTATCTCGTCATTCTCAAGTGGCTATATTTATAATATTATATATTAGAACTCTGGAATGTGCATTTTTATGCAATGGTCCCTATTAATCACATTAATAGTAAACTCAAGTTAAATATTATTGATGTGAAATTTTGATTAGAAATCAGTTAGAAATAAATACGTAGGTAAAATACTTGAACATGTTTTAACCAATTGATGCTAGGCACAGAAATATTATGATTAAATCATATTTGTAAACACAACGGCAGTCTAACGTATATGTGGGCAATTATGAGAAGAAAAACCGTTGAAACACTTAAAAGTGGCTCACAATAAATAAGGCAGAAAACATTTGATTGCCTTGAGCTACTTTCGAAAGCCTCTCTGATATAGAAAACATTATTTTCAACTTTAGGAACTATAACAAAGCCACGTGAGAGTAGACTGACGATTTTTCTGTCAAAATATACAATGTTACATTAAAAAATAAGATATCACAAGAGGATTAAAGATCGTGAGATCTTCTGCCTAACGACGGCCTGAGAGGGAGGCAGCTTTCTACCCAGAATTTCGGCCTTTCGACCATCCGCTGCCATAGCGTCACTTCGTTCCCGCTGCTATCCATCCATTCGACTGGTTTTCCACCACACTTTCCTGCAAATAAAAATATGAAGAGGTCAATAAAATCAACAACATTGTATCCAACATTCTTTCGTTATGTAAGCTGGTAGCAATGGTTCATTGTGACATTATCTGATTGGTGTCGGATTAGAAGGAATGCTAGCTCACGATCTACAAAGACTACAGTTCATAATATAGGTACCTACATCTCAAAAGAATTAGGGGATCATCTTTTCTTGTAGACGTCAAAGACCCCAGATCAACCGGAAAAAGTTCATATTGTATATCATGATTGGACCTATTGGAGATGGGATGCACCCTATTATTATTATTATTATTATTATTATTGACATGAGCCAAAACTGAATGGAATCTGAGCATTTTTCTCAAGATAAGTAACCTCCCACAATTTCTGAGATATTTGTGATTCTCAACAATTTTTGAGATATCGAAAGTGAACATTGGAGAGTGTTTATGGGGTGCCTGATACTAAGTTTTAAGCAAATGAAAATCCAATCCAAAAGCAAAAGAAAAATAATTTTCCATTTTTTGCCGAGTGAAGGTGGCCGTCCACTAGGTCGACAGAGCGGCGCGACGCCGAAATCTGTCTCTAGAAATATAATGGAAAATGATGGTAGTCCGTCCACTAGGTCAACAGCGCGGCGCGGCGCGGGTGAGTCGAAATTTTTTCGCTCTCGACCGCTCTCCAAACTTCTGGAGGGCGGCTCGGCGCACCACCAAAACATTTCGCACCGTCCCATCGACCTAGTGGACGAAGGTCGAAGCGAAAAATGTTCGACCTCGGCCATTTTCGTAAGCGTTCGTGCATAAAATGCATGGACAATTATGTGCAAAATTATGCAGAAAAATGTACTTAAATTTCCTTAAAATGTGCCAATAAATCTATAAAAACTCCACAAAAACAATCCAAAATCTCTTTTTTAATCGCAGAATATTATTTAGAACGGCCATAAAATTGGTAGTTAACGATTTCTTCTCCCACAAAGTCCTTAATTTTCAAAACAATGTAACATAATATAGTACGATAATTTTCGAAAATTCGCTCATACGATCATGCTGCATGACTGGAACTTTTAGCACTTTCGTGGTTATTTTTCCAATAGATGGATGGCTCGTCGAAATGTAGTGTCTTGCTTCACTATAAATGGCTTAATCATTTCATGAAGCTCAAAAAACTTTTCTTTAGACATCCTGAAATATTGGACGAATTTCCTTTCATCGCTCATTAAATCATGGAAATGACGGATCGAAAAATGAAATCCGCCCCATAGTGGACGAACCTCGAAATGTTGACGTCGCGTTGCGCCGCTATGTCGATCTAGTGGACGGCCACCTTAATATTGCTGGTTCTTTTCGTGTTCGAGAAAAAACAAAAAGAATAGGGAGCATACCATCTCCATTAGGTACCTTATCATGAGATATAATATGAACTTTGTCCGATTGATCTGGGGTCTTTGGCGTCTACAAGGAAAAGTGATCCCTAAATTCTTTAGAGATGTGTAGCAAGTAGGTTGACAGACATGGAATCAACAAAATAGTGCACGTTGGTTTGAATCATTCGAACACCCTCCAGAAGAATACCTATTGAAGTTGTGTTTTACATCATTATAATCTAGTACTATCGAACGATAAACTTGCGCTACTCATTAGGGTGAATATCTGAAAGAACATCAAGGTACTACCTCGAAAAGACATCAAAATTGAATAAAAATTCTTCAAAGAAATTCATCCCAGCACACAGAAGCAAGGAAAGTAGGGACCTTTTTTCTCCGACGAACTACTTTGAAATACCTACATAAGAAACTCTATTTGTTGGGAGGATTTTCAACATCAGGAAGCATTCTCAAGGATCTTACAAACTTTTTCAATGTCGCAACTTGATTTAACTCGTTATCTCTTCTCGAAATCGAAAAAAAATACCGTTCCTATCGTCAAAAAAATCAATCATAATTATCAAAAGGAAGGGCAGCTCTCTTAGTATATTTTTAAAATAAATAAAAATGCAAAAATCCTTTAAAAATTATATCTTTTGTATTGAAAGATATTAGTTATGAAAAATTTGGCTAACTACCAATTTGAACAATAAAAACGTTTGAAACAAAATGTACCCTAAAAATTAGATATTCTAGAAGAAGAATTTAGGAAAAGGTTTGTTTATCATATATTTGAACGTTGCAAGTTATTTTGCAAAAATTTAAAAGGAAAAAAAAAAGTAAAGTAAGCAACCGCTGCTTACCACGGCTTTTCGTTCGACTGCCTCGGACCAGAATTCGTTCTGATGATTTCGATTAAAGCTACACATTGCCTCGCCCCCTTGTACACAAATTTAGGTATATAGGTACATAATAGATTATAATACCAAATTTTGTACGAAAAAATCGCTATTAAAAAATTTGCTAGGCTTGAAGATCATCAACTAGAAAAATTTGAGATGCCATGAATTTGAGTACACAAGTAGTACAAATTTTTCTTTTGTGAAAAACAAAGCTCAAACCCCTTAACCTCTTGTTTAACGAAATTGTTTAGGGGGAAAATACAAATAAATTCGCAGCCTGTTCAACTATCCCGTACCTCTGGGATAATTTCTGGTTTCAGCAAATCGTATTAGGTATCTTCTTATCTAGTTACGTTGATAGATTTTACAATAACAACCGATCCAAATGATGGTTTACTAGCATTGAATGTGGAATAAGATAATCGTCGCTGTTGGGGTTTAATCCTATCATAGTTACAGCAACTAGCTCTTTCGAGTCAAACAGTGGGTCTAGGCATATTTTGTTCGAAGGAAATCGTCAGGTTTATTCAAAGCCCTAAAACATACAAGTACATGCTGCAATTTTTGTCCGTGCTAGAGGAGAAATTGTAATTTCTAATTATTTACTAGGTGTCTACTAGTTCTAGGTTTCTCTTTAAATGTGAGCTCTTTTATAGCTAAAAAAGCTTACTTCGATAACCACCATCAAATCTATTTTGTTTATTATTTCCAATAATAAGCCTATGTGATCGTGTAGCAAAAATTTTTTACAACCCCCCCCCCCCCCCCCCCCCCCTCCTCAAACTTTGTCACTTTACGTTTCAAGGTGCGTAGAATCCAAATTTGAAATGTCCGTCCGCCGTTCGCCGTCCGGGCCATAAAAGGCCTAAGAATTTACTTAAAAAACCCGTTCTTTCGCGCATAGACTCCATTTGGGGTCTAGTTGGTCCTAATGTTTAACCATCCCGATCGCTTTACTCGCATAGATGCTATGGGCCAAAAACGGGTGAAAAAGTGTCTTTTTCGACGCTTTGAGTGTTAGACGTGTTAGACGCACGCCTGGCAGGGGGTCACGGTGGGGGCGAGGGGGGTGAGCGGGGGGTGGAGTGAGAGGAAGCGCCGCGGCACCATGAGGTGGGTACAGCGTTCCTTCGAAGCATGAATATATGTTTTTTTCTAGGTCATATTTGTGTGTTAATACCAATGCTTTTCCTACGTATACTTAATAACATATCCTCTCGACTTTTCGTACGTACTTAGATAATGATATTATTAAGGCAATAACTATTTGAATAGATAGGAGCTCAAATCGCGAAATATAAACATGCGTATATATTTATAGAAGTATAGGTTGTGGCAACTCGAAATAGGACACGCCGAGGAGTCTGGACGGGCCTTATGACGTACGCAAGCCAACTAAAACTACGATCATACTCAATTGAAAAAATAATAAACCTCTGTGAAATAATTTGCAGCGTTTTTTGTATTCATTCCAAAACTTCCTGATCTACCGTCGGAAGATCGAAATTTTGGAAACTTTTGTTAGGGAAGCAAAAGAGAGATGTAAGACAGGCATAAATACAATGTCGATCACCGAATCCCTACTTATGAATTATAATTACGATAGTAATGACTTAGTAGGTATATTATGAATAGGAAAACAGGAAAACTGAATTTAAATGCAGAAAAAATCGGTCCCAGGTGGGAATCGAACCCACATCCTCCGGTTTACCGTACCGGCGCCTTTACCATCTTGGCCGCAAGGACCACTGGATGGAGAGAGCTTGGATCTGAGCCAACACCCCCCGAGAACCATTACTCTGCATTTTTTAATGAATTAACTTTAAATCAACTGTACCCTATTAGTTTAGTCACCGCTAACGAAACGGCCCGAAGAATCAATTCTTAATTTAATTAGTCGCCGTATGGATCCGGCAGGGGGTTTATTATGAATAGGAAAACAGGAAAACTGAATTTAAATGCAGAAAAAATGGGTCCCAGGTGGGAATCGAACCCACATCCTCCGGTTTACCGTACCGGCGCCTTTACCATCTTGGCCGCAAGGACCACTGGATGGAGAGAGCTTGGATCTGAGCCAACACCCCCCGAGAACCATTACTCTGCATTTTTCAATGAATTAACTTTAAATCAACTGTACCCTATTAGTTTAGTCACCGCTAACGAAACGGCCCGAAGAATCAATTCTTAATTTAATTAGTCGCCGTATGGATCCGGCAGGGGGTTTATTATGAATAAAGGACTAAGAAAGGAAAGTAAGGAAAGTAATGACTTAGTAGGTAGTATTGTCTCAGATAATCCCAATATTGCATGCTCTCAGATGTCAAAATCCAGCAAACGTTTGTTCTATTCACACGAACAGGCATTCGTTCGATCTGCTTCTGAACCCCCACTATATCGCAAAAACGGCAAAAGGAATATAAACGCTATCTGGGTGTCTATTATACAAACGCTAACGCCGCACATACTAAGTAGGTGTGAGGACAGGGTTTAGTAAGCAGTTCACGGGCTCTCAGGTCATTGATATCCAGAGTAAAGCGCTAACGATGACAGTCGAATTTCTTTCTTCAACTTTTCCGCTCCGCACACCTGTCACCTTTCCACCGTCAGTAGCAAAGGGTGGAAACTCAATGTAATGTATATATGGATGACAAGGGAGAGAAGAGGAGCTAAGGCGAACGCTGTTGGCCTAGATACCACTGCTGTCACCGCCGTGTCTTTCCCTCGGAATTCAGAGTACGGGTCGACAATGTGGAGCTTGGGCAGGTTAGGATACAGTTTGCGAGAAATTCTCAAAGGATTCGTGTCAATGATATTCTCGGAACTTGGGAGCCTTTGATTATGCTGTGCGCTAGGATTCAAAGCCTGTCTTTACCAACTCATTCATTATTAAACCAGAATGGGTTGCATTTGAAACGGACAGTAGAGAAAATCCAGAGAGGGAAGCGAGGATATTGTTTTTGTAGCTTTACGACAATTCAGCCTGAAGGAAATTATCAAACTAGTACCATAATTCATGAGCAAATCGCAATGTAAATAGTATAACGTTAATTTTCCTGCCAATCGCACATTGTGACTTGTACGCATTGAAAGTTCAGATACGAAACCACAAACTCATTGAACAAAACAAACGATTGAACGTTATTATATCAACATACTTTTTATATTTATCATCGGCCACAAAACTTACAGAGTAGTTCAGTAATAAATTCAAACTGCTGAAGCCAAGGGCGTACGCAGGGGTGGGGCAACTGGGGCAGTTGCCCCAGTAGACTACCTACTCCCGAATTATCTCGGCACACAAATTAATAGGTACGCATCTCTGTACATTCCATATTTGGATTCACTACTAAGTTCATTACAAGACCGATTTTCGGATGATAATGTAACAGCTTTAGGGGGATTGATACTTCATCCATCGAAGATGTTGGAAATGTCAAAGGGAGAACTCAAACAGCAACTGACCCACTTTTGTAATTTTTATGGTCTGGATACCCTCATTGAAACTGAAGCTGAGCATACATTTTGGATGAAAAAGGGTCTTACTAAAGAAAAATTGAATGAATTGAATTTGATCAATGTACTGCAAGAGACCAAGGGGTTTTACCCTCAAGTGAAATCGGCGCTAAACTTTCTTCTCGCACAGCTGTGCACAACGTGCACAATTGAAAGGTCATTCAGCTCGTTGATGGTTTGAGGTCAACCATGTCAGAAGCCCGTTTAACGGACTATGCCTATCGAATGTACTCAGAAAGTTGGTCCATGAGAAGAAAAATCAATTTGTTGATGAAGTGTTGAAACTATTTTGTGAAAACCCCAGGCGTTTGATGTTGCAGTAATAATAGTTTTCAAGTTGTTCTCAATTCATAAATAGTAAATTTGCATTTACCCTCATTTTGTTCATGATTGCTTTTACCTACATCGGTCTTGTAAAATTACCGTTGGCCCCAGTAAAGCAAAAAGTCTGCGTACGCCCTTGGCTGAAGCCTTATCATTGTTTTGCTACGCGTGAATCAAGAAATTAATGTAGAATTTCAAACTTTCATAATCAAGTGACATTTAATCTGTTCGGTACTTTGAAGGATCTATCTTTTCGGAAATAACCCTTAATATGATCGTGTTTTTATGTTTATGTGATCGTTTTTATACGAAAGTGGCTATACTGCCAAATAGATGTTCACAAAGCACGACTTACGAATTGTTTGACTAAAAAAAAAAAACTGACGGTAGACCTACGGTTCTACAGTCAGATCATTTAATAATGATTAATTTTACACATTATTAGTTCATTATGGTTACTTAGCAATATTAGTTTATAACTGAGCGTAATAAATCAGCTTTCCTTGACACTACAGAGGCTTAAGGATTATGAGATGCTGTGATAAAATGAGAGCATTCCTAAATGAGGCTAAAGATTTTCCTGCTATGAAAACTAAGGGAGGTACACTTCCCTAGTAACGCATTGGTTGTACGTGAAAATCAATGGAAAACCCCACCGTGACGTGACGAAAACAAATGGAAACGTCCTGTTAATCATTATTAAATGATAAAAAATTAGTTAGCGGATTGACGGTTTAAAAAAAATTAATCCGTATTTTATGATTTCAATTTATTGAAACGTCATCTGCAGAAAGAACGCATTCTGAAACTGAAGAGCCCTTTTTAATACACAGATACTTCTGAGAAAAATTGCATTTTTCTTTTGCTGGTATGGCTTAGGCTGTTACAGACTAACATCAAAGTTACTCAAAGACGACCCTAATTAACCTCCTAATTAGCATAACTAAGCTGCTTCCAGGAAACTATCAACTGCTATAATGGAATGAGAAGGATACTGTCGGATTCTGAAGCGAGATGGAATAGTTCCCTTTTAACTTCCAGAGCGGCAATGAAGCCGAGTTAACTTCAGAATCGATTTAGCACGAGGAGTTTGAGAGGGTCAACACGGCTTACTGCCAGGCAAATATTACGTTCGACCCTGCAAGGAGCAATAGATAGAGCTCGTACCAACTCAAACACCTGTTTGTGTATTCGAAACCCAACCGTTTGGAGTAATCTGAATCAAAGGAGCCCCTGAAAGTAATTAGGTATCTATAGAATCAAACACAACTAAGGAAACTGAAATGAAATCCTCACGTAATGCATAACTGCTGCAGTAGGTAACTACTTAAAAATTTACATAAATAAATCAAATTCCATTTCACATACGTACCTTTACATGCTCATGGTTCATTGTGAATTTCACGTTGGTACAAATATTGTAGGGACCTAGCACCAATAGGGTAGCTAGGGGTTAGGGTAGCTACGTAGCAAATGTTTCAAGAACCCAAGAGGATTTTAATTTCCTACCACCAGGCAAAATATGCCTGTACTCAAATGAACTTTGGTAGAACAGTGCCGAAGTATTGAGAAGAAAATCAAGCAAGTCCGTTTTTCCTGCCGTAGGGTTTCTACGTGAAAACAAATGGAGCTAGTGGTTTTGTCTACGTTGCAGTCAAAAGAAGACGTTTTAAGTTTTTTATTTCTTATCAAACTTCCCCGATTGCCGTCACATGAAGACTTGTTAAGCCTGCCGAAAGAAAACAGGCGATTTGGAGGAAGATCATGTGGCAGATTGAATCAAAAATACCGTACTTAAACCCCAGCGTCGCATTCTCTTGCAAAGGACGTAAGTATAATGAAGGTTTGGTAAAATTGATATGCATACGGCTAATGCTACCAGGGAGTTGATATTTTGGCTAAATGTAAGGCTATATAAGTATGACGATGAACGTTACATTCCAAAAAGCCCTGATTCTTATTAATACATTGGCATGATGTCCCAAGAACTGGAAAATAAGAACTTTACCCAAAGTTCCTTTATGTACCTACTGTTAGTTTCATCTTTTGAAAAATACCTAGTCTTGCATGCATATTCTTTTCTACAAGTTTTCAATGTTCTTGCATTTATTCCTAAGCTAATAATACACACTCACCACTTCCTAGGTTGAGCCGCACACCTCCAAGGAACTCGTTGCTCGCCAATCTATCATGATCCCATATGGTAAGCTCCAAGCTTCTTTCTGCTAGTTCGTCTATCGAGACATTGTTGTAGGTGAAAGTGTGGTTCCAAGCGGGGTTGCACGTCTTTTTCACAACTGGAGCCTTCTGCTTCGTACTCCGGCCTTTGTCCGGCAAAAGGTAGCTAAAACGCAAAAGGTACAAACGTGAACGCATCAGCGATATCAATCTAAATTTCAAATGGCGGTATTAACTTGAATCTCGCTTTTGGATCTAACACCCCCTCGAGCTATATCCTACACCGAAGCACAAAGCCGTTTGATCACCACCCACCTCCACACACTTCGGGGATTAATTGAGTGAAATCGTGTTGCATGAATTCTACCGCACCTCATAACTTCACCCAAAAGTTACGTTCAGTGATTAAACTTTCATATGTAGAACTTCGTATTCAAATTCGGATAATACGAGTAGATTGACGAATTGTACGCATTCAACGGTGAACAATAATAGAATTCTCATGGGCTACGAACACATTCCAGAGGGAAATGATTTTCACCTATCATTTTCCGCGCATCGAATGCAGTTCATGTAGCAACACCTATTTGGGTAACTCTTTTCGAGTCAATAATTTAAAAAAATGAAGGACAACCACCCTCTATGGGTATTTAGGTAACCATATTTCAATTAATAATGCGTATCGTTGATTACTATTGCCTATCATTGAACGAAACATCGTAATATTATTTATTTATTTTAATAGTTACTTACATAATTTGATTAAATATAAAGCTACGATGCCTAGCTACATGAACACATTTTTTCTATGATGATCGAATGGAGATCAAATTTAAATCACTTGATGGAAAACGGAAAATCGCGCATAATAACTTAATTGTAAACAATGTGCTGAGAATGGCATTTTAAATTGCTACAATCACTGGTATGCATTATTTGAAGTAAGTATCCTACTTAGTTTACTATTGCATTCAAATCGAAACTTTTGCACAGGACATCTATCAATCTTGATTTTACGAGACATCTGCTCTGAGCAAGCCAACTTCTTCGATCAATAACAGTATAAGAACCTATTAAATACATAGCTTTTGACATTCCGTTTTTCTTTGACATTTCTATCTTTTAGAGTCGATAATTTTTTTTTTTTTTTTTTTTTTTTAATCCTACGCCGATTGTCTAGGCTCTTGAGCCATAAGACTTCTTGCAGCCCAATACAATTTCGCTGTTTTTGACCAGGTGGTGTCGTCAGGATGAAATTCTTGTCGGATATCCTCGATAATAAAGAACGAAGTAGTAGAAAGTACATCTCATCTTGCAGGCAGGCACATCTTGGTTAGGTGTAAATAAACAGAGCCTTATCTATGTAATTGGTTGGTACCTTCAGAGATGAGCGTTTAGTGTAGCAAAATCAATTCCACTTTGAAAGTAATCTCTCCACTACTGTTTTAAACTGCAACTACCTACCTTTATTTATTACTCCCCTAGAAACATCAACTCGGTTGGCTTAAAGGAGTTGGTGGCCGAGACGAGATATATTACTTGGTCTTAACAACACCGTATTCATCCAATTTCTCGCTAAAGTGGGGAGGGAGTTGGTAGGGAGGAGGTAGGTATTCAACACACCGTATTAATTTAAATAGGTAGGTAGGTAGCTAACTTTTTATGACGTGTACGACACACTTATGTATTTACCTCTTGCAGAATGGATCAGAAGTGCCGTTGGTCTTGACAGCAGGTAAGTTCTTGGCTTCTTTTACAAGAACATACAAGGTGCCCTTGGAGGGCCTCTTCTTGCTGGTGCCCGTCTCTTCCGGTGGGTCAAACTTCAAACCGACGATCAGTTCACCTTTAGAACTTAGTTCTTCCAAAGTTTCAGACTGTAAACAAAAAAGTAAAAGCATAAACACATGGTAGGAATAGTGAGAAATCAATTATATTACCGTAAGATGGGGTGAATAGGGTTAATTTTCGGACATTTAAATTATTTGAAAATATTAGTTACAAATTCAGTTTCGGCATCAAAGTCCAGGGAATTTGATAGCGGAGATACCGACGATTTAATTTATCACTGCTTATCATTTAATTCTGTCAACCGTAGCTTTGGTAACTATTCAATGTTTGTGATGGCCGAGTCAGCGGTTTTCCGATAGGTTGGTACCTACCCCAAAAACTTCTTTCGTCCAAAGAACATGTGATTCGTACCTGTCCAGTTCTTTTGTCGTTACGATTAAAATTAAGAATGATTCCTCAAAGTTTTAGCCATTTTACGTTTTTCATTTTCCTGAGACTTTGATGTTGAGCCACAGGGGTGCTTTTCTTTCAAAACTTGGGTGGATAGGGACAGCGTTTCACGAGTGTATCAACCCATCCTTGAGGCAAAAGATACAACAATCACACCCGAAGAGTCCGGAAAAGCCAAAGTAGGAAGTGGAAGAAGGGATATGTTGAAAATTTTTCTCAAGAGCTTAGAGATTTGAGAGGCTGATAATGAAACCAATCCTGTCTTCTAGCAAAACTCCTTTTTATACATTTTATATTACATTTCACAGTTCTAAAGAGTTCTAATAAGCACTCAAGTTTTTTTAGGAATACTAGGTTTTTCTTGTCCACACTTGTTGAAATCTCATTAAAAACTTGGCATGTGAGCTTTTGCGCTCTCCTTTTAGAAATATGTGATCCCTTTGGTTCCCTCAGTAGGTTTATGGAAGATAAGGTTGATTTTTCATTGAAAATAATGGTGTGATTCTATCCATCACACCTTGTGGATCAATCGCGTCAGGAAACGCTTTGCATAATTTCGTTCCCTGAAGAATTGTGTGAGCCTATAGCTAACGTAAGTGATGATAATTCGAAACCGAGAGACTAGAATGCCATTGGAATCAAATCTCGGATAGTTCCAAAGTTATAGCTGGGAGAAATAGAAAAGTGACCCTATTCACCCCGCTTTACATAACTACTCAACCTTCAAAAGATCTCCCCTCAAGAAGGTGAGGGGGTTTTATTTAATAAATTTTCATCAAAAGAGATCCGCTTTTATACATAGAACATTTGACTTGAAAGAGTGTTAATAAAAATTCTGACAAATAAATATTATTGCTAACCCATCGTCAGGCACTTGGCGATATAAAGTGAGTTTATGTTTGAGCGGCGGACCACTGCGTTACAACACTTACTCGTTCTTGAAGTGTATAGCACTTGGGGTGAGGATCATCGAAGACTTTATTCTCGAGCGGCATCAAAACTTCCCCCAAGAAGTCGTTCCTTCCAAACATATCTGAATGCCAAACCGTCAACCATAACGTCCGATGTTCCAGTTCTTTTATGTCCACTTGAAACTGAAAAGACACAAAAACTCCATGAGTGGGTAATAATCGAAGGTTTAAGCGTGCCTATCGATGCTAAAGAACAAAAGAAACAGAAATCCAAGGGAGAAGAGCTATTATCACTGTACTTGAGTAAGTTGCTATTGCATACATACGAGTAAATCTCAAGCCTTAGAAAGTTGAAAAGAATATGACCGGTAATGTAACCTTAAAATCAAAAGGTAGGTACCGACTGCATTAAAGCTATATGATAATAAATAATCATAAGCTTTCGCCTTTTTTCCATCATGCTCAATCATGTATATACAATGCAAACAAAAAGGACCTGATTTATTTATTTCAATCGATTTGACTACACTTTCCATTAGGCCATTTGGCTTTGGTTACATAAGTAGGCACGCCCAACTTGTATGAAAAAGTACATCAACGCTTTCAAGTGTCACTTTTTTTGTTTAATTCAATATATACAGGGTGGCAAGAAATGGGGAGGGGGGTGGGGGTATCTATATTTTTAGACTTCTTTTTCTCTATAAAGCAAAGAAATATCTACTCCCCCCCCCCCCCCCCTCCCGACAGCGATAATTCCCTATCGATCAAATAACATACACCAACTTTGTTATTTCAAATGGAATCAATTAGTTTGGGCAGATTCGGGAGCTAAGCAAAATTTTATGAATGTTAAACGTCCTATAAATTTAATAAAATGATTGGCGGATAAAATGATTTTCTATTCAAGAAATGTATTGTGACACAGGACATTCAACTGGATTTAACTCTGAATTCAATAGTAATTTAGGCCAAATTTACCCCTCCTCTAGTATGGTAGATCAATACAGAGTTACGTATTGGGGGGGGGGGGGGGGGGGGTAACATGCTGTATACGCCCAGAAAAATTAGCGAACTAACCTTCACCTTCCACTTTTCCTCCTTTACCTCCATTTTTATGATTTGAGGTAAAACTTCAAATCACCCTACTTACAGTCAAGCATCTACATCTAGAACTTTCACTCAATATTTTTAGGACCAACAGTTCAGAAGTTTTTAAGCAATGATCATTTACTAAGGGATTAGCTTTCTCACGATAATTATGAACTTTAATTTCAAGTCACTGAAGGGTTCGTTATAATTTATTATATATATATATATATATATATATATATTTATAATATATATATATCCTCGACTACACCCAAGCTCTCAGTTGTACGATGAAATGAAAGTTTTCACTCCACGCCGGCTTGTGGCGATCTAATCAGTAGGTTCAATATCTGGGCACTCATTCCAGAATGATTCGGGGTGGATGTATAAACAGTTTTATGTAAAAAGTCACCCTTCGTCATTCTCGTATTAGGTAAGTTTGTCAAAATGGTTGATTTGGGCAATGTGTAAGTTTCTTTGGTAGAGACTCGTAAATGTAAGTTCAAATGTGTACGATCAGTTAGTCACCATAATTAGAGTACTTTGCTATGACAATATTTTGAAACCGTAAACTACTCAAATAATACGCAACTCAAATGAAATTCTGTCTTATATAAGCTTCCATCTAGAGAGATCATCAGAGGAACATGATACAAGGCACTTCTGGACATCCATTATAGTCCTTGCAAGGGAGAACCTGGGACCTAATAAGAAAGGTAATAAGAAAGACAAAATGGAAGAACTTGAAAAGGTAAACAAGAAGTTAATTTAAATGCTCGTAGTGTTACATTCCGTTGGAATAGAAACCCAATTTCGAGTGCTGGGCCCCTGTATAAGCATACAATACAATGTCCTCCTTAGAACACCAACAGGAGAAAATTAGATTATGTAATTAAAAAATCTTAGTTTCAGTGGTGTGAAACTAGTCAGTAAATAAATCACAATTAAACTGATTCATGAATACATATAGAAAATAGGTAAGATTATTTGAACTTACTCTCAGGATATCATCGAAGACAGGGTTCAAGGTGTGCTTTTTAACTTTGGTTTTTCGTTTGCCAGTTTTCGACTTGTCTGGTAGTAGGTAGACTTTTACATAACTGAAACATCATAGAACGCCACATTACGTTGGATACAGAGAAGAGATAGTGCAATATTTAATTAAGAAATAAAGTATCCAAAACGAAGCCTCAATAATTTTCCCGATGCATCAGAATAATTGAAAAATATTTGTTAGCTAGAGCTTAAATCCCTCTCAAACTTGTTTGCACGCACAGATCCAATTAACTGAATCATAATGGAAAGAGGGAGGAGAAACTACGAAAGGGCACAATGGGAGATTGGTAGATGGGATCAAATTAAGGAGTTTCTTGGACAATCCTAACAAAAACAATAGGGTTAATCCTTAAAAGGCCTCCCCTTTCTATTTTCTTCCATCTACGAGATTACAATATCCACGTTCCATGATCCTTTTCCGAAGGTTTATTTTTTCTCAGTCTCAATCTAATCGAAAACTTGCATTGATTTTAATGATTTGGTTAGCTACAGTTTACAGGATCAAAAGTTTTAGTCATGGAGCATAATAGCATGAGCGAATTTCGGTAAATTGACATATTATTTTACCTTAAATTTTTTTGAAATTTAAGCACTTCGAGTGCAAGGAAATCGTTAACTACCAATTTAATGGCAAAAACTCTCGTTCTAAATAATATTCTGCAATTCAAGAAAGATTTTAGATAGCAGGATTTTTTTCTTCAGTTTTTAGCGCATTTTCCGCTCATCTTGAGTTGATTTCCTAAAACTTAACACCGAAAAAATTGCTTGACTTGATGAAAAAATCTACGATTATAATTAACTATAATATATTATAATCGGTGCTGAGAAGATGAAGTGGACGGAGGTTATTTGCTAGGAACGATTTAGTCACCTACATTTAATTTTAGTCTGAGTAGACCTGCCTACGTTTTTTTCTACGGATTTTATATTGAGAATGAACTGAAAGGGAGTTACCCAACCTAGTTTGCTCAAGTTTGAGGAGAGGATTTTGGAACTTCTACCTTGAACATAGGTTTTTTTCGTTAATTCCTTTGTAACATTCCTTTTATTCTTATTCTTTACTTTCTATTTCAAAGACAGTATTTTGAATGGCAAGATTGAATTCTTTATTCACGTAGTAGTCGTTTATGTGAAGAAATATACCTTTTTTCATGTGTAATGCAAAAATTTTCCACCATCAATAGAAAACTACTCTTTTTTTGGTAGCCCAGGTGGCCCCAGGTACATTTATGGGAGGCGCCAAGTACATGCATGTTTGTACCTGACGCCAATTTGGAAAGGCTTGGAAAAATTGATGCATTATCTAGCGAGCTGCTGACAAAAATACTTTAAAAATTGGATATTGGGTTCAACAAGTTTCTTGATAGGAGCAGAACAAAAACGATGAAATCGGACCATAATTACGTTTAGGAAAAATCATTAACCTAAAAGTGGTGCCCGGTACAGCACTTTACCCTACATCAGAATCTTTGTACATCGAAGTACGCATCCACCATCTGAAAATTAATTAAATAAAATATAGATATTTCCAATTATTTATTTATTGGGCTGTTTATTCTGATCTCACCTTCGTTTTTCTTCATTTTTGGATAAATCGCAGCTATGTACTGCGATGTACCTGTTCGATGTGCATTCGATGTATTTGAACAGATGCTCTTAAACTGTAGTTGAACAGTTTAGAAAGGGTTCACAGGAGTCATTGGATATGAGAGACGCGTAACTTATGCTAATATGCAACTAGACTCGTACTCCCTAAACTTTGGGCAGACTAGATGGGTGATAAAACTCCGCGGCAAATTGATGAATTGATATTATGGGCATAGCAACCTTTGCGCCATTTGTAATATGAGGGAGGAAGCTGTCTGATATTACAAAAATTTAGTTACAGATTTTTGAAGCAACGTACTCTCGCCGAAGATGAGATCAAAAAAATAATGGATGCTCCAGAGCAATGGCCAAATTCATGTTTGTACGTACGAAACGCATGGGCTTACCGGAAGACGCTAATGTCGGAATACAGCTACTGACCAATTTATTGTTTACAAAAATAATGTAATATTGCTGAAAATTTTACTTTCATCGTACGTTCATTATATACGAACTAAATCACTCGCGACGAAGTTGTGGAAACCCATTTCAAAACGGAAGTTAGTGAAAAACGTTGTCTATTTCCTCGAAAAATAAAATAAAGAGTTACAATGTTAAATCCGTTCATTCTTCATAAAGAACCGAAAAGCTCCTTTTAGACAGAATACTGGTGGTCTTGTAGACCTCTTGGGGAGCTTCATATGCTTAACGTACTACTTGCTTGTACCTATGTTATTCATTCATTCATTCCTGTGCAGTTCTAGAAATTTTAATGCTGATAAAAAAATTCTTCTTGTCCCTTCGGGTCAAGTAAAGAAAGTGAAAATTGCGAACAAATTCATGATTATATGTAGATGTTGGCATCAGGCTGTGCATACAGCCTAAAAGGGGCGTGGTCAGTTCAGAACCGTTCGGGACTCACTAAACATACAAACCTATCGTTGTTTTTCTAACGCTGTCTCATCCCTACCACTGAAACGTTCTTTCTTCATTAATCATGCAGGATCGTGCCGTATGAAAGTGAGGTGATGTTAGACGCGAATCGTGGGATTCGGAGCAGCGGTTTCTTCCACCGCCTAATAACGCGTTTTCTACACCCAGGTTTTCCCACTGCCCTCATGACCATCACTGTGGGAGCATGATGCGAGACAATGAGAAAATACCTTCATTTTGAATTCATGTCCATTGTTATTAACTTGTTTTGTTTAATATTTTGCGAATGAAGAAGACTATGCATGAAGAGATAAAAACGAAAGGATCCCAGTTGCAACTAAACAGTGCCGAAGTAGAGCGCTGTTTTGAAATGTAAACAACGGAAAATATTAAGGTCTTTGAACGTTCTGGGCCCACAAATGAACAGCTCGTCGAAATTTTGATTCGTCAATGATAATAATATATATATATATATATATATATATACTATATATATACACATAAATATATAATCTAATAAGATTATTAGAATCTTAGTTTGGATTGGTGAACCGTTACTAATTATCTCACTACTCGTTTAGGAAACTCAGAGAGATACTACAGAAGAATCCATTTGAGAATTGGTAAAATAGTTTGACATTTACTACCCCCCCCCCCCCCCCCACCCCAACCACCCCGTTCAATCATCTTAAAGCTTGAGTTTGGACAATTTCTAATAACTGGGAATTCATGTCAGAATCGAACTTTATTCTTTCTCTTACGTTTCCTATTTCCTACCAAAATATTGCAAATTCACAGAAACTTCGCGATTCGGATAGCTGCAGGGCCTCAGTGAGTTTCCATGAATCGAAACAACAGTTGATGTTGTGTGTTCGAATTTCATTGTTGGCCCCCGTTCACATCATGGCTGGCGGCGAGAGACGTCAGAGGCTGATTAGCAAATTTTGATCTTTTGTACAGGAAAGTTAGGCACTCCCTAGAATGTGACGATAAGGTTGTGGCAAAGTTGGCATTTGACCCAAATACATATAATATGACGGTACTTGTACACACTCACCTAAATATTTAGCAGTAAATATACTCAGCTCAAAAAAATAATATTTGACTCAGATTGGAGACATAAGTAATATGGGTATCAAATCATTTTCCTACAGTAGGTCACCAAATGGTAAACGCTGGCACAAAAATTAAAAAGGGATACATTCCACTCCCTCCATTTTACGGTGACCACTGAGACCGAACGGAGTCAGCCGCACGTGAGATGACTAACTGTACTCTCAGCTCTCCAAGCCGAAAAGGCGGGCCCGACGTAACGGAGGGCGCGCTAATTCACACAACGCTCGTAGTTGAAACTTCTAACAATGAAAAAGTCGAGTGAAATTCTACGGCGAACTAAATTATACATACCAAGAAGGACAGATCTACATAACACCAAAATAAGATGTTATTGATAACACGAAACTTTTTACGGGATATAATCATTAGTGGAATTCATAGCAGCAAACAGTGACGTTAAAGGTAGGTGGGTAACGCTCATCTGATTGTTGATTTTATTTTTTAGGTAAGTATTCGTTTCTTGGTTGCTGTTTGATCATTCTTGTTCAAATGTTACAGTACCTACTTGTTGAGCAACTTGACTATCTAGCTAGAAAGAATCATCTTTTAGAAAGAGATACCTACCTGAAAATACGATCTCTCAGGAGAGTAGTTTGAAAAAAATAACGTATACATGCATCCACTCATAATTGCATAGGTACATTTAGTGTCCACCTAGACATAGAAAGCTATGAAAACTCACGAAGAAGAAGAAACTATTATGTCATATCCACTTATCACTATTTGCATCCTGTCCATTTTATAACCCATTTAAACATTGAAAATTTTCATCTTCCCTTACGTAAAAAGCAAATCCTGCTTTCAACACCAGGCAGTTTCAAAGCACTTTTTGTAGCGATTAGAGGCAGTTAAGGCTAAGGTTTTGATGGATGCGTGTACTGACCAACTTTTGCTCTGATGGATTCATCCGAACTATAGAAGTAGCACCCTATCGAATGAAAGTTATGGCTTTGTCGATCTGTCCGTCAGAACATGCGCGTTATCATCAGGAGCGTTTGAGCGAACAAACTAATTCAGTTTTGTTCTTATCCGATTGTACCTATTGTAAACAATGATTAACTGAGATAGTTACCATCTCTATTCTTCGTTCTGTACGTATGTAACAGCGTTCCGCACTTTCCTCATCGCGTTGTCATAGAAGTGAACAAATTAATCAGTTAGGTGTTCAAGAACGGTCATTCTACTTTTCCTGCCAAACCACTTGTACCATCATGCAATTTACCAATCTTTCAGCAATTTCCTTCAATAGCACAGCAATCAAATATGACTGACGCGTTTCCATCATAACACAAACTTTTAGCTTTCATGGACCAGAGAGGAATGCTCTGATGGTAATGTCATGTGAGGGTATGCTGCAAAGAGACTTCAACGAGTCCCTGAAGCGCGAACTCTAGCAGAAAAGTGTGCCAAGCTGTCCTGTGTACCTGTCCAAAGTCATCGAGTGGGTGCGAGTGGAAACACAGTTCGCAGTCATTTTGGTCCTGTCCCTACGATTGAGATAATATCAAAGATACGAGGATTGAGAATCCTAAAGGGAACAGGGATGTAACTGGGTGGTACTGGACTTGCCGCTTCTGTACGCAATTCATGGCTCCTGGTTATTTCGCCAATCTTTGAGTACTTTCATCAAAGAAGATGAGCAATTATTGAACACCATCAGTTTGAACAGATCCAAACTAAGATAAACACCAGTGAATGAATAAAGAGCGTTACCCATGGGTGCAAAACAGGCATTTTAACTATTTTTAAAGGAAAAACTATTCTATCCTAAAAGTATGACACTCTCCTACGATGATTGGTTTTCTATCAACGATTTGTAAAAGTTTCGCACACTGGTGACGTCAAAGCACCTCTCCCGCCTAGGCGGGACGCCCCTACCCAATGTGACGTCACCAATGCAGCAAACTTTGAAAAACCATAAAAAGAATACTTCTCAACATAGGAAAGTGCAGATAGTACTGAATTTCTTGGAATGGAATTTATTTTATTTTAAAAATATAAAATGAATAAGTGGATGCCACTCATTGTGTGAAACAGCAATGAAACTCAAATGAATTAACACTCACGGATCCGAGCGATTTCGCTTCGCATCTACGGCAGCTAGGTCTCTGCAGCACTGAACACGAATTTCCAGAGATGAGAGTTTATAGTTGTACTGTAGTCCAAATTGAACTTCTCCTTTCACAGCGACTCGTCCGTGCCTTCCTTCTCCTGCTCCGGAATACACACTGGCCATAGAGTCACTTCGAGCCTGCGGAAAGGTTGAAAAAGTCTACAATTAAATTTTTTCACTTATCTGCGCACTAATAACTTATTTGAAAAACAAAAAATTATAACCTTTTCGCCCATCCCCTCAAAGTTTTTCGGTTTATATTTTTCAGATAAGTACAGGTCAATTCCAAAAGAAACTGACAAAATTTGTTGCTTTTCTGAAAGCTATGAAGTCAAAAGTCACTTCATTGGATCAAAAATTACATATCGTCCGACGAATGCCCAGGAATCCCATCAGCATCATGTTCAAAGTTTAATTGATTTTATCCACCAAGATAAAAGGACCCCAAGAGATAGGATTAAAATGTTTAAAAATCATCGTCTCCGAACATTCTTAAAAGGCTATTAAAATACCATTTATTTTTCTTGGCTATATTATGTAAGTCATTTTGATGAATCGAATGAGACGACACCGATCGTACGTCCAACCTTCAGCACTCCGTAAGGTGTTTTTTCACCCAGGAACGACAATATGAACGTGAATTGATGTTGAAATATTTATGAGAACATGGTTAGCAGATGAAATTAAAAAACGTTTTGAATTCTATCTCATTCATAGTTTGATTGCTTTATATTTCGACAATCAAAATACTCATGTAATTTATTGGAATCTCATTGTTGAATTAACCGAGCTTAATATAACTTGGGTTAGGTACTCATAAAAATTCTAATTATGGTTAAATTTCCATCTTCTTTTCTTTTAATTACATTTTATTATTATTTTCTATTGGTCGGTAACCTCTCTTTAGGCACCCTACGGCTATTTAATTATTAACAATAATGCACTTTTGGTGCATTAATAATGGGTTGTTTAATAATCCACCGCAGTTTTCCTTTATCCAAATTCCTCCTGTTAATGTTCAGTGCATGTTTTAAATCAATTACCTACCTTGACCTCCCTGCTGTTTCTATTTATTTTATTTTTTATTTTTTCTCCCCCTTTTTATCAGTCACTCAGTCGAGGGATAATACGTACGGGAGGGTGCCAGCCGAGCTCTGGTGGGCGGCACCTGGGCAGATTATACAGGGTCGAAGCGGATAAGTGTCGAACAAATTTTTCAGATAAACCGCATCAAAAATTTAATAAAAACTCGTAAGAAAAAGTGTTCTATCTCTATCTGTTCGAAAGTTATGGCTTTTTCGTATTTTTACAATAAATACCGACTTTACCTAATAAAATCACAATTCCTCAACTTAGGGTTATCTTATTTCAATGTCCTCCCTCATTTGCGGATTTAGCATTGAATTTTATATAGGAAAAGACGATTTTCATATTTATTTAACACCATTGTGACTCTTTCATTAAAAAACTACCATTAATTCTTTATGAAATTGGGAATTTCAACAAATTATTCAAAATTAGCCAGTCCCTCAAAATTGATTGAAGAGACCGTCAGCTCTCACAAAACTGCTTCATTTAATACTCTCTCCACCGGTATAGTAAATTTTACTTTCAAGTTGCTAATTAGGGGAAAAAGTATGTTTTGATGTTGAAAAATGTGGTTTTTTTTTCTTAAGAGATCGATTTTTTAAGAAAAATTACCTTCTATGAACCAACGAGCTAGAGGTCGTTTTCTATGTATTATTTTACCTTGAATCGAATAGTAACCTTTGCGGATTTCTCCAATTCCGCAATAGCCAAATTTTACGCTTCAACTCACAGATTTTTATTTTATTTGTTATTCTCAATTTAATTTTTTTTTGGGGGGGGGGGGGGGGTAAAACTAGTCAATTAAAGTGCACGACTCAGTTATAACAGAGCTAGAAAGATCTTTATATGTTACTCTCCGATTTAGCGTGGAAAAATAAGTAGAAACCAACCCGAAACTCGTAGGTTTATAGAGGATCATAATTCAAAAAAATCCTACGATTTCATTGAAAAAACCTCATTGTTCAACGTTTAAACTTATTTTCACTTACTTTTCTCCCCTAATTAGTAAAATAAAAGTAAAATTGACTATACCACTGAAAAATGAAGCAGTTTTTGCGAGTGTTTATCGTTTGTAAGAGTGATTTTGAGGGAGTGGCAAATTTTTTTAAAAATTCCGTAAATTCCTGATTTAATGAAATTTATTAACGATAATTAGTGCGCATGGTCATATTGCACGAGTGGAACTATAAAACCCAAATAATTGATAAGCTTCAAATAAAAATCAAGTAAACGTGACATCTTCGTCAGGTGAGGAAAGCCTTCGTAATTAAGAGACAGTTCAGCCTACCAAGGGAAACTGCCAGGTGACGGGAGCGTTTCAGAAAGGGATTAAACACCCATTAAGAGGGACCAGCGATTGTTTACCCAAGGAAGAGTAACAGAGAAGTCGGTCCATGGAAAGCACATGAAACCGTTACGGAAGGGCTAAACAGTCCCACGAATAGTAGATTAGAGGATACACAAGACTGTATTTCAACGGAGAGGGCCATTCCCTCTTCAAACAAAACATCAAAACAAAAATCTAGTCATGCAGCATAACCGTATGAGAGAATTTTCTTATATTTTTGTATTATATTCCTGTTAAATTGTTTGGAAATTTTAGCATTTGTGTGCATAGTATTGGAAAACATTCAAACCTATTTTAGGAATATTTCATGTTTTACAGTTTCTATCAATCTTTTAGCACATTTTTGTTTTGAAATATCTTGATGTTTTAGTTCATAATTGATACACATACAGATCCCCCGAAAGGTATTTAAATGATATTACACAAAATGTTTATTATTTCTGTATTAGATAGTCCCCCTACGAAATAATTATTTAACCCAGTTTACATTACAGTACATTAGTAAAGTAGATTAGCCTCTCAGGTTCTTCAGCTGATAAGTTCACTTCCATACCATGCAATTTTAGTCTACGTGTTCCAAAAGCGCTCCATTTTAAATTTAATCGAGTAGTTCAAAATTATTTTTCGGAGGCCCCTAATGATCAATGTGTCTTCGCACCTTGATACTGTTTTCTCGGTGTCACAAAGGAGTTTCGTCTTATATTTCAGCACCTTAGATCTACATTTAGAGAAATTAGCATCAGAGGTCCATCGTCTGAGCAGAGCCCCTCCACTCCCCTCTTCATAATTGTATTCTAGATGCCTCATAGGAGCTACATTTCAGGTTTCAGCACCATAGGTGGATTAACAAACAAAGTTGGTTATCTCTCGGCTGATCGTTACGCCCCTTGCCCTGTTTTTCTATTCTACATATTATATTCCAAAGAAGTTTCGTTTCAAATCTCTGTACCTACCGTAAGTATATATATATAAAGAAAGTTTTTTTTTGTTTTTTTTTAACATTTCGCCAAGCAATAAAAACGTGCTGAACTAGTTTTTTTTACATTTTCTCAGTCAGAATATTTAGATGTCTTTGGAAGTTCTCACTTAAAATTTTTTACCATGAATTATCTATTCAAATATCGGACAAACAAATTTAGCACAAACTTCATCCAAACCCGACGAAAAGCATAAAATGAAGTTTAAAAATCATAAAAATCGATCAAGGGCTTTTTCTGAAGCACGGCAACTTGGTCAACTTCCCGCCACTGGCGCCAGCCTCCGTTGATCATCTGACGCCAGGATTCAACGGACTCAACTCTTCTCTATTTCTATGTTCATAAATAGATAAATAAGACGGGAAAGATAGAGATTCTTTGGGATTATATTTATCATTGAGAAGCAAAACATCATAACTGTTATGTACCTTGTAAGTTTTCGAGATCTCGATTTTTGAATATGTTACTGAGCTCCTAATTAATATTCTTTAGTGTTGATCGAAATCGATGCAGATGTTACTGTATTTTTCCTATTCCAAAGGTTTATAATTGAAAATAACAAACCAAAAGGAAGAAGCTAGCTTCACAGACACATTGGTGTAACGCACCTTCTTCGTAAAAGATTTGCGTAAAGCGATTTCTTGATGGGGGCTCACTTTGTCATCAATATGCCTTCGGAGATGTAAAGGGAAAATTAATGCAATTAATTAATTTATCTTCTATTTACTAGTCCCTCTGATCTGAGTATAATGACATTAATTGACGTATGTAGGTACCTACCCACCAACTGACAATTTATGCGATATAATAAAACAGCCACAAACGCTTTACTGTTGCGTCCGTAGAGACAAAGAGTTATATATGAAATCGATTTCGCGAAGTCAGAATTCAATTAGAATTATATCAGCCGACCTTTTTTGTGATATGACATTTTTTGAGAATGTAGGTCACTCATCAGGAAAGTGCCCATCATTTCAATTATCTCTTCATGTCCCAGAGAGTCCCCCTATCAAAGTTCAATTTCCAAGTTTCTTTAATAGTGGTAGCAATCTTGTTTACAAATTTAACTGAGAAGGATCACCTGTATGTAAACAATTATTCAGACGACCACGCTCTTACCTCGATTGTTGGCTACGCACTGCGCAGTGGTTATCATGATACGGTTAGGTAAATTGTGAGCTTTTCAACGACTGGTGAACGATTTTTGCACAACGATGAATACCTAAGATACAGTTACGTAGTTACGATTTGGTTGCAAGCGATAATCATCAGAAAATAGAAGCGTAACGCATTTATGTTACGTAACGGTAATTTTGTCTCATTTTTGACCTGGTTATGATGGCAAAAACATGTTCCATGTTAATAAAGTTTATTGGCTTTAGCGACTATTGACTTGGTTGATTCGTGTGTGTCATCATTGAAAAGTGGTTTGGTCCATTCGGACGAGGATAAAGGCAAACAACTAAGTTATGCTCGCTTAGGCATGTAGGTACCATTAAACCTGCAGGTATGTTGCATGTTGGAAACTATTGGACCTGTCTTTTATTAAATATAGTGGTGTATGTTTTATTATACACGTGTTGATTTTATTAAAATGGTTGGTTTATAGCAGTACTTATTTTATTATTTCATTGACTGCAGAATAAAAATTCAATCAACCTCCAAAAGAACGGGAATGGATAGGAAACTCACCCCGAGAGAAGCCCTGTGAGTCAGGAGGTCATCCCCAACTTCCTCGTCTGTCCCCCGCACGACCGGGTCTGAGCAGATGCTTGCGTCATCGCAACCTGAAACATTTCAACAACGTTATAAGTATTCACTCGGAGTTGGAGGCAGGACACGCATAATATAAAATCACGATCCAAAAAACACCAAGGTGAACGAAACCATTGAGAGTCGAGACTGTACATTCACGTACAGTCTGTTCATGAAATGCAACATCATAAAAACAAGGACAAATAATGACGGACACGAAACAGATCGTGGCTGACAGAAGGTGGTGTTTGTACATAAGCGTTGGTCACTTTTGCTCATTGCAGCTCACCATCACCACGTTATATATATATATATATGTGTGTGTGTGTGTGTGTGTGTGTGTGTGTGTGTGTGTGTGTGTGTGTGTGTGTGTGTGTGTGTGTATGTGTGTGTATACACACATATTTATATATTTATTTATTTATTTATATGTACTACACCCCCATTTACTGCATTGGGGTCATCCATCCAACATGCAAGTAATTTCTACTGCAACTCGGATGCAGCCTCATCTATAATCCACGTAATTGCTTCTACACAACTACATAATACCACGATAACTAACAATAATTAGCCTTCTGATTTTATCTGAGATAACGTTATTACCACTTTCTTCTCGTGCACGAGTTCTCATATTTCCGTTACATATATGTGGAATTATATAATTATTCTCTTTTCGAATACAAAAAAGTTATAATACGAATTGAAGATGAAATGCATTTGGTGGGTAGAATAAATTACTATAATATATTTCGTGTTCAGATGTGGAGCGTCGTTTTCAAATTCAGATTCAGCACATAAATGCTACTCATTTTCTCAAAAACAGTTGTTCATCTTTGTAGCCCACCAAGTCAAAATGCATATTTTTTTCACCGAAGCAAATAAATACTGTTATGAAATTCGATGAAATCAAAAGTTTTCAAATGAGGTGAATAAATAAAATCAAAGAATTAAATCATATTTATGTTCTTAGTATGGTACTCTAATTGGAGGTCGAATCGGAAATCAACATAGTGGGTAGCATTAATAATATTATAGCATTATTAATATATTATTATATTGGGCTGGTGGTGGTAGCACTGTTTCAGATGGTTTCAAGTTTCATTGATAAGAAACGACAGCCTAGTTGATGAAAATATAGCTCCAATGAAGTATCGGTGAATTCATCAAGGACACGAGTTACTTCAGCCATGAACTAAAAGCGTTACGTAATAGTTAGTCCCAACGATGAACAATCAAATCATGACCCAAAATTAGTAACCTAGTACGTTGTCAAAAAAAAAAATTTGTAGGGTACGTAAAACACTAATAATAATAAATTATTGGCAATGTTTATCGCGTCATTTACTCTATTCAACTAGCTCTATCAGCTCAATCATTGGGAAAAAAACTACGCACAAATATATGATATGCCTACGAGAATCCCACCCAAAATGAGCCACCGTGGTACCAATCAACTTACTAGATTTGTGCCATCTAACTTCTTCTTACTGAATGAAATCAAATTTCCAAGCGATCTCAGAATGGTTCAAGCTTGTTAAAAACCCGCATCAGTTTTAGTTTATCACGCCCTCGATTCAAAATTTCAAATTAAAGTGTCTCTGGCCTCAGGAAAGAGGCTATTGCAATGGCTCCAACCTCCACTTTAAAATAGGTATCACTTTCGAAAATTTTCTTCTAGGAAATCCGTTTGGGGGGATTCAGAAACGATTCCAGGATTTCAACACATTTTGGGTGTTCATATAGCTTACATAAATGTCTTCACACATAGGATCAAATTTTTTAAATCCATTCGGGAGGGGGGGGGGGGGGCATGCGTTTTGAAGGAAAGGTGGAGTTCGTAGAGCATCATCACTTTCCGAGCAAAATAAAGTGCTCAATTTCCAAAACCAGGGGTTTTTTAAATCACTAAAATTTGTAATTTCGGTTTGAGTATAGTAATCTTTGTTACTCATGATGATTTTTTAATATAGTACGTAATATAATTGTATATAATTTGGCATGCGATCACAAAATATCACAATAACTCAATGTAACGAAATATTTTTCACACAAAGATAACATTCAACTGGGTACAACATGGAGCTGTTTTCTCAGTCGCACTTACACAGTAATAATAAGCAAGTAACAATAATAAGTCCGTTTTAACTTCATATACTTATTATTATTTGACGTAGATGAAGTTTGGTCCGTTATTATGCATCACACTTCCAGGTGGTGCGTTCAGCCAGATCACGATAGCTGCAACTACGTAGAAATTAGCAGTAAGAGCTCACTCAGCTTATTGGGGGGGGGGGGGGTCGGTAAGTTAAATTCCTATTTTACCATTTTCACGGAGGTTCCGTTTTAAATTTCAGCTTCTAAGGATAAACATCATATAAATTAGCGTTAAAAGCTCACTCAGCTGATTCGGGTGGTTCGGCTAGGATCCTATCCTACTTGGCTCACAAAGGGTCCGATCCAAATTTCAGCTTCGAAGGATAAATCGCATAGAAATTGGATTTTCGAATCACGAAATCAGCTTAATTGGCTGATTATTAATGAAGATTTTCGCAACTACATTATTTTGAATGACTAGGCTATCATTTTTTTACCCATCCCATCAAATCGGTACAGCCATTCTCGAGTTGAAGCGCTTATACGAGGACTTTTTTTTTTTTTAAGAAAATGCTTTAAAAATCAAAAAAAGCCTACAAAATCTGCTTGTGTTTCACATGAGTACTCATAAGATAGGGTATTATTCGGAGCTTAAACTGTTTTGTAACTATGGCCAAGTGAAAACGGCATTACGTACTTTTTGCTTTATTCATTTTGTGTATGTATTTGAAATAGTGTCTTTTTAGAAGGACGTAATGAGAGGCCGAAGGTATGGAGAAGATCTCTAAGACCAGGCATTATCAGAGAGAGTCTTTTATGCGACAAGGTGTGGGGAAAATATGTTCCTTGCCAGCTGTCAGCCAATACCTGTATATTATACCCTTGGTATGACGCAAATGGTGTGGGATTCTTCACTTCAACAAATTTCGATCGCCCAAAAGTTATAACAAGTGCATGACGATCATTAGCTGCTGTCCCTGAGTTTCAGGAATAAGTCCACCGTTATATTAACAGCTCGGAGGGTTAATAGAATCTTTTCTCCGTGCCATCCGCAATATTTTGCGAGATTCGGAGTACCAAAGGTGGTGTCAACTACACCATACACCTATCTTTCTTTTTTGTTTTTCTTTTTTTTTTTTTTTTTCATGCACCAATAAATACTTTACATTTACTTCATGTACCCAAGCATACTCTTGGGTAAACAAAAAGGCCGGCTTTCTAGAACTGAGACAAACGGTATAAAAGCTTCCCTCGATTCCATGGCAAATCATGCAACAGAAGAGCTGAGTGCTGTTAGTGGTAATTGTAAGTACCCTACCCATACATTATCGGAACATTCTCTAAAACCGAAGGTTTGCGCGTTCATCCCATCACAAACTCCTGTTCATCCCAACATTAATAGCTGACTTGTTTCAATCGAAATCGCTTTATGTTTTGAAGATTCCACAGCGAGGCTACAAATGGCCAGCATCAAACAGAGCGACAGTCGCGCTGGATCGAGTTGGAAATAAATCTTGGGTACAACCACTATTACTCCCCAAACAGTTATCTGACCATTAGGTGGGTAACAAATTACCACAACCAAGATAGTGCAGAAGGTCAAGAAAAGAAAGAAATCTACGAGCCATGTATTCCTTAGTTCAGGCAGCCCTACAATATAGGGAACTGGAACGTTGTTGAGTTTTACTGTGGAGCATCAGGGACAGAATCCTCTCCCCACCTGGAATTTTTCAGGAATATAACCCATCAAAAAAATATTGCTGTCTCTGGTCTCATGGTACTCAGCGATAACTTTGGCATTGATCAGTTTTTCCAATATTTGCCATAAGCTCAACATCAAGACAACAAAATCAAGGCTACAAGACCATTAGCATCAACACCAACCGAAATTGTACTGAACTGTTAATTTTAGTTTCATTTACTCACCTTATGGATATCCACTAACCAACATGAATCATGTATCTACCCTGTGTATGGAGCCTGTAATATTTACCCCTTGGGCAACCCTGATAAGTTATATCACCAAGTAAAGGTTGTTATTATTATTAGAGATCTCTACTCAGTATTTCCATATCATGCTACTAGCTGATCAACGCTGAACAACGATTCATTTTTAAGCTGTACACGAATATCCTAATGCAACTGTCTACATAAGCAACGTCATTCGAAAAAGCCGCAGTGACAATAATATGAACACTTCTTGTAGGACAACTCCGCAGTCTAATGAATACATTTACATAACTTGCAACACATATGAGGTACGCAACAGCCCATACATTCGTGGAGCAATCTAGATCAGGAATACCAGAGGAAACCACGTCAAAGGAGGCCCATTTTGATTATTACTTCTGGGTGGATGGGCCATATCCGAACGTTCCTAGTCATAAGAGTAAAAGGTAAGCGTTTCAATTTAAATTTCGGAGAACCACCGACATTGGATCGTACCTTTTAGTTTCAAAATTGAATAATTTGTAGTCAGAATGGGAACATTCAGTTTAGCGAACGAATCAAATATCTGATAACTTCATTTCAAAGCGAAAATTGGACAACACTATTCACGCGTTAAAAGATCAGTAGAAAATGGCTCTGGTAGTTCTCGAAATGCTTTTTGAGCTTTGTGATTTCTGCACAAATTGCGGAGGTTAAAGCATTTTAGTCCAATCGCAACGGGAGGTTTTCTTCAAATATTGACATCCAAGCTAGTCATTACTCGAATCCGAGAAACGTTCTCGTATTTTTCCACTCCTAAATAATTGGGTTTTGGAGTAAAAGGTGGGCGTGATTTTCAGAATACTTTCAACTCAATTGAACAAGAGGAATATGATGTCACAAGCTGTACAATACATAATTGATACGTGAATTCACCCCTTCATCAGTGCTAGGAAAATTCAAACAAGTTTGTAGATAGGGTAACAGCACAGTAACCCAGTTTCGTTGTTAGCAAACCTCTTTCTACAAATTATATGTCGCGTCTTGCAAGCTACTCTGATAGCAATGTTGCTCAGTTTGAAGCTTTGGAACTCTTCGATAGTGTGCTCACATGTGTACTATGCGGGGGACCTAGCAATACTAATGGGTTTTCCTGTTTCGAATGCGCGAAACCATATCAAGGCATGGTTGAGATATCATAAAAGTCAGTTAATCACGGATATCTCAAAGGTTTTAAGAACAAGTATGAGACGCGAAAAGACGGCATTACTAATCCTCTGGAAGAAAGGAATGACTATTGAAGGATGTAACATGTCCTGATACCTTTTCTATAAGCACTAAGTACATTGTAGAAAACCAGAAAAGTGTGTTGAGCTTCGACTCTTCATCACAATCATATCGTTTCCAGAGGCAATTGATAACCCGTTCTAATTTCACAGAAATTACACAAACTGGACTTCACAGACACGCTCAGGTGGACACCACACAATCTACTTACTAAGATACTGGTGGCTCATTTTACGAAGGCCAGGACGTTTTCGCCTGCGGTATGTCTGAAGAGCATCCTTCAGCTTTTCCAGAAGTCTCAATGGTCCTACGAAGGGTGTATAATTCAATTTAATGAATGGACCAGTCACAATATAGATGATAGACGATATTTTCATACAATGAATTTAAAATAATTAATCACATCAACAGACAATACGGTAAACTAACATCATTGGGACTTATATAACAAATGTTCCTCTCTTGGAGAAGGAGCTAAATAAATTGCGTTAAACAATATAGATTGTAATTTTTATGAAAAGTTAGTTCTCTTCCTTTTCTTATCATGTTCTTTCTCGAAGACTGAACTATCGAGACTTACAAAATTGTTGCATGAACAATCTCAAGGTTGTCAATAGGATTTTCCATTCAATAAATTCAAAAACAGTATCGGGACTTTAATAAAGAATTTCATGGAATATTTAAAAACTTTGGAAGTGCCCGAAGTATACAACTAAACTATCAAATAATCAATAGACGTTGAGATAGAATGGAAATATATTTAAGCTATTCATGATACGTATAGAGAATTGTATAAGTAATTATTACCTCTATTATTCGAAATTAATAATTATTGAATCTGAAAAGGCAATCATGATATTACTAATGTGTAGCCTCTATTCGTTAGTGTAATAATCGGACTTTGCAATCCCAATAATATTTATTAAAAAGACTAAGCCTTTCCAACTAAATCATCGATCACACTTCACTAAAACTGCTAACCCTTTTTTGTTTTTCATATCCATTCCTTTCAAATGATGGGGTACCGAAATCGAAAAACCCTAAAGGTACTTTCATCACAGTGATTTTCAATTCGTGATTATGAAAATGATCACTAATAGTGGGCAAAATGCGGTAATTTATGAGTTGAGTGGCTTCACTGATCAGATACCTTTGGTAAAACTGTCGGCACATTTGTAAAATAACAAACCGGTTTTTCAGGTAATGAAGGAAGGTAAATTGGAGAAGTTGGCGCCGTTTGATTATTATCTACATGGCAAGCGATTGGGTGTCTGTGTTTCAAGACTCATTTCCAGGACTCTTCTTTATTTATATTTCCAGCCTATATCAAGCAGTTCGTTCCTACCAGGAAATCGTGGTGAACAACTATTAAAATAAAAGCATGAAGGTTTCAAACGTACCTACGTCGCAAAGTGCCAATTTAATCACAAGCACTTTAGGGGAAGGAAAATCATAGGACCTACGTAATTTGCCATATCTAGCAAAAATTTGGTAAGTTTACGTTTTTCAGGGAGTAGAATTCAAAACTGGTGTAAAAAATAAGGTAAGCTGACGATTTCCTTCATTTATAAAAACGTTATCCGTTTTCAGCTCGCATTTCCAACTTTGAAATTTTCGTATTTTTAGAGTGGTCACGAATTTACGAGTTATGATCGAAACGCAGCTTTATGAAACTGTGTAACATGGGTGAGTTTTAGAGGAAATATTCCTGTAGTAATGTTTTTGTATTTAAGAACTCACCATCAAATATTGTTCACAATCTCACTCAAAAGCCGTTTTTGTAAACCAAAATATGACTTTTTTTTAATCGAGCGAATTCGTACAAAGCTTGAGTGCAAAGTTGCTCCTTAGACATTGGTAAATGACAGTTTTACATGATTATATAATGATAATTAACGAAAATTCGCTCATATGATCATGCTGCAAGACTGGAACTTTTCATAAAACATAATGGCTAATAATTAGGAGGAATCTTTATAGTATTCAGGTTTGATTATTTATTATTCCGACCGCAGCAAAGAATGGTGAGAACAAAAGTTATCGTTAAGCCCATTCATACGGACTTGAAAACGAAAGCGCCAACAGAAGTGAAAACGCAATCAATGGGAGAAGAGGGATTTGCTCAAGGCCGAAATGGCATTGACATAACGACTTGCGCCTATTCCCCGCTGGAAATGACCGGAAACGGAATTCGATCGGCAGTAAGTATCTATAACCTTAATTCCTTCAACTTTCTACTTTAGCGATAAAACCCCGCTAGGCTCAAGTCCGGTCTAGACGAGAGAGTAAGAAAGTTGCAGCTGAACCGGATGTGACCGCTGAAGGCCCCTTCGCCTCGCCCGTCGCGCACCGAGCGCTCGGCAAGTGAGCCCCAGCCCGCCTTTTGTGACAATAGGCTTCAGTTTCTTCATACGAACACCGCAATCATACCGTAGCTTCCGGAAGGACGGAAAAAACTTGCGGAGCACCCGACCGTGTGTAGATACAGCACCTACGCCTGGGCATTCTGTGTCTTCATGTGGATGTGAATGGTGTAACCCATAAGTGAACGGAATCGTCCTGAACATCCTCATTTAGTGAACGAATTGAACTAGAGTGAGTTTAATAGATATGAAATATTGAAGTGATAGCTATTCGCTGTCTTGTCTTGTCTCAGTCTTCCGTTCATTCGAGGTTTCTCCGTACGGTCTCCAACCAACCCTTTAACCATCTCTTTCCTCACACGTCTTAAGTAGTGCCTGTGTTGAAACTAAATTTTTTCATTTGTAACTAAGATTGTTAACGGTCATTTAGCAAAGAATCAATGCGATATTCCTGATCCCTTGTGTGTGTAAATTCTTCAGGAGATAAACCATTTGAGATCATATTAAAATTGCTTTGGTTGAGCTGCGATCCATCTGAGACAAATATCAGATAAGTATGAGATCTCGATGTCACAATGAAGACATCTATATGTGAATAGATTCCCTTTCATGAGAAAATATTGCTATCTATAATGATTTTATTAAGAGTATGGTAATTTTACTGTAATATGATAACCGAAAAAAACTCAATATTGGTTTTACTGCATCAAATACAATAATGTTCTTCATCCTTGATAAATTAATGCATGATGTTGACGGTTTGAATATAGTTGATTTTTCCTCATCAGTAATTTTTCTGCCTTTAACATAATCTCAGATTATTACCACATGGCCTCCTGTTGTTCCTTTGAGATAATAATTTCTATCTACCTGATAGTTTTGGTTCATTATTTTCAATTATAACCTTTCTAATCGACAAAGAAAAAAATTTTTTTTTCAACATATTTTCATGATATACTTTTAATGTAGAAAAAAATCGCTGCAAATTATTACACAATGGTTTATTACTTCTGAGTTAGGTAGCCCTTCTACGCAGATCATTGACCTATAATTTATTATTAAACCCCGTATGTATGTAATATATGATCAGAACATGGTGCATCGTTACTCCGAGAAGAGATAATATATTTACAGTTCCAAGACCCCGCAATTTTTCGCTTCACAGTAAAAATTCTTAGAAAAAGGTCCAAAGGTAGGGATAAAATATAGGTTCAGAGTTCCCTCAGCTGATCAGTGCGCCTCCGTACCTCGTAATTGTTACGGAGGAGTCATAGAGGAGCTATATCTAAATAACAACACCGTGGGTCAAATAGGAAATTTAGCCTCGGAGGCTCCGAAACTGATCTGAGTCCCTCCATACTTTGTACTCGTAATTGTATTCCAGATCTCCAAACAGGAGCTACATTTGAGGTTTCAGCATCATAAGACAATTAAAAACAAATTAGGCTTAGAAGCCCTATAATATAAGATAAGACATATAATATAAGACACCTTACATAATAAAAATACATTGATTACCGCTTATGTTTATATCTAATTCAGACTCTTCGTTAAGGAACGGAAGCAATCGAAATTCCTCAGTGTTAATTTTTACTCGACAGAATCTGAGAGGCGGTGGAGGTTGGAGAAACGTTATTTAGCGTTGCACGAACCCTAACGGCCATTTCACGTAATGACAAGTTAACGTTGTGCTCATTCTCCTGTTTCCAGAGGGTCCTCATAAAAGCTTCTAAACTTGGCGTGCACTGGCCCCCAGGAAGTTCAAACATATTAACAGTAACTAATGGGCTGACTCACGTCCCCCAGGTCTTCTCTCAAATTACAAAAGATGGGACGTAAATAAAAGTAAGACCTCAGCCATGGCGCAATTGAAGGCAATTATACAGCTGCGCCTGAATAGAAAACATAAATTCATTGAAAAATTGTTACCGTGAGTTTTTTCCTTATTTATCATCATGAAGCTTACTCATCCATCCACCTCGTTTCAAATTTTAATCCAACTAGTTATTTGTTCCTTAAAATGTGATTCGGAGAAATATCTGAAACGAAATGCTTTGATGTTTATTTATCTTTCCCAGAAATTTCAGGTTATCTCTTTCAGTAGCTTATTTTCTGATCAAAGTTTTTTTAATCTTTCCGGAGCTTTACCGCGGGGGTTGGTTTTTATGTTCCTCTTTTACTGTTTCTAACGGGAATTTCCACTAAATCCCTTCTATCTCATTTAATACCAACAAACATCAATACTGTTCAACAATGCTAAGAAAAGCGAGCAATCTTGAGGTATGCCACAAGAGGCAAGAACAATGCATTTTTCTATTTTGAAATTATCTGGCACTGTGTTCGACCACGCACATACCTACCTACATTCAAAAGTAATTCGTTAGCTATTTCAAACCTCTGAAACACAGACACTACACTGATTGAATAGCCCACTGTAACGATTATCAAATTTAATTAAATTCACTCTCTTTACAATTAAAATCATAAATACAATGATCACAGGTTATACGGAACACTTGAGGGTTTTGAAATCAAAGTCTTCAGATACGTAAACCAACAAATTTCGAGGTAAACCTTCTTTTTTTCCTTTCCTTCTTTATTTCTCGATCGGTTACAAAACTTTATTTTTGAAAATAATATACCAAAGAAACAGAATGGGTAAGAAATGTAGTTGTTTTAAATCAACTTGTGAAGAGAGTAGATTATATTGTTTCTTAACAGTATATACGAGTAATATGATAAGATTGTGGATGTATTGTTTCACCAGACTAAGCAACTCAACAACAATCTGACAAAATTCTCAATAACACCTCTGAGAGCTCGCATAAACCCAAGAACACTGCACCTCATCCTCACCTTCAGTTTTCGAATAAACTATATTTACTCCTGAATATGAAAAATAAATAAAGCGTATCAGCCATAAATTTTGTAACCGAAGCGAAAATCTCAAAACCGACAGTCCCTTCTACTGCCTCCGGCCCAATATCAAGAGATGATTAAAAAAAATATACAATGATGAGTTCCTGTGGATTTCCTCTATTAATTATCCATGAATAATAATATTATGTTTTCATTTACTTATCGTTAATTGGTTTTTAAAAAACTTCTGAGGCACAGTTTTCCTCGAGATGCATATAAAAATATAATACGAAACATGAAGAAGATGGAAACTGAAAATCTCCTAAACCTTTTCGAAGTGCGACTCAGGAAGTTGAGGAGCGATGGAGAACGCCCTTGTTGCCGAAGATGAAGAATTCCTGAAGGGGAAATGGTCTGTTCCTAACGGTACAGACGTGACTTTCCACTTACGCTGCGACACTCTCATTATTGGAACATGATCGCCATTTCCCTCCGAGTTTCTAGGATTAAGCGTCTCTAACACCATTCTTTTCACTTCTTTTGGGTAGATGAGAAAGCTTAATGAGAACTTTTCTTTACGGATTTATCAGAAGTCTGGACTTAGCACGTTTGAGGAAGCTCAACGTTCTCCCTAAACCGTGCCATCGAAATACAGCTAAAGATTTCGTGAATTCGAAAAGCAGGCTTACACCCAAGGCGTTTTTGGTGTTAGAAATCACTATTCATTCATATTCATATGCAAACATTATTTACGGCTGGGCATGAGCATGTCAAATTGTATTCACATTTGTTCATGAAAGATCAACGACCAATGCGGATCAAAAATTGATTGAATTGTTCCAGTTGATTATGTTTCGATTTTGTGCCAAATCCGATCAAATATAAGTTCCATTGACCAAATTAATCACGTGAACAACGCTGCAGTTAAGCTCAAACAACTCTATAATTTGAACTTAGGATCACAAGTTGCACCAAATTTTCGGTTTGCTGAAATCAACCCAGTGAATAATGTATTACATCTAACGAGTTCGCAGGCGTTGGCTGCATGACTGTTAGGTTTTGTGTCAATGCAATACCCTTCAACTTTAACGAATTTCATATTCCACCAACAACTTTTTTTTCCCACCAAAGTTATTTTGCCGCTTCATATTGAAATCCTTACCTACACTCGCCTCACGTAGCGCTTTCTCTTTTAGCGTCACGAACGAAGGAAAGCTATGATAATGAAGGGGGATCATGAAGAGCTCTGACGAGGAGAGGAGGACGAAATTAAATGTCCTGGGACGCAGGAAAGTATTTTCTGTGCAGCTTCAAAGAAAGATTCAGCATTCAGCTCCACTAGTCATTGTTACATCATAATCTGATACTAGCAACATGAAACCATCCACCTCTTCACTATTAGATTTCAACACTGAATCAGAGAAAAGGTCGTAAGCCCTTTGATCTCTATCTCTTGAATCTTTTGCCGAACTTTCTACTTTCAACCGACATCGTGCTGAGACGAAACGAATCATCTTCGTACGTAAAAACCACAAATTCACGAAGGAATTCCCAAGTAATCTTGGAAAGCACGGGTTTGAAAAGATGGCGTTTAAGTAAACGAGGTGCTTATCCTTTAGTGGAATGTCTGCAAACGTGGCTAGGAACATAAAATGTGGCTGTAAATGTCATCTAAAAATAAAAGAATGAATGTCGTTAGGGAAGGACAGTTTCTCGAAGAAGCAGTACGTTTAGGAGAGTCTAACATAACCTATCGATCCCTCACAGACTTACCAAGAGATATGTATACATATGTAAAAAAAATATGCTAAGTCTTTCTCAAGTAACGAAACATTAAAAATGTTGATACGTGTACGTTAAAATGAGAACAGAAGAGATACCTCGTCTGGAAAGGAGAATCTTTGGGTCCTACGTTCTATCCTTCTGTAAACGAGAAAACCCGCTGCCAAAGAAATTATCTTTAGGTCATTTATCACAAAAACAATGCTTTTTAATTAATTCAATTAACTATAATAATTGCTGAAACACTTGGTTGTGTCCTTTCTCGTTTTAAACCTCTTCCAATTCTACCATTGCCGGTGGAACGGTGAATCCCTTAGGTACCTCTATGAAGGGTAATGCACATTTAACGCCCTCTTATCTACCTCCCTTTATTCCTCCTTTCTCAACACAGTTAAGTTTTACCGGATGTAAACCCCTCCAGCTGCGACACAGAATGGACTGAGGCTCTCATATGGTCCCAACTGAAATTCAGATTCCATTTCGAACCAAAACAGCATAAATTCAACGGGCTGGATATAAATGTAAGTACATATATGTATAATAACTTACTGGTTAATACGGTGGATATCGGAGCGGTTGACTTGAATTTTATCAATTAAATTCTCTATGGCTCACTGTTTTTGCTCTAAATGTATATTATACAATATAAACTTGATGTAGCTGTACTTCACTGCTTACAGCTTACCTGTGAGGAATGAACTACAAACTACCGTGATGTCTTGAGGTCTATGTTCACTTAACTACGAATTTTACTCCAATGCTTTATCGCAACATTAATATTATTGACAATCATCATAAATTAATTCGGAAAATGTATGTCATCCTCAATGATGACAATGATTTAACTTGGAAAGTGATTTCTAAAGCCTACGTTTACAGAATTCACGAAAATTAACACAATCAACGGCCATGTACATTCAATTTCGCTCTATAACTTGTCTTGTTTCTATCCCATAATACTGAAGTATTTCTATATTAGTACTGTGTAGATAACAGAATGTTTTACAGAAAAATGAAAACGCTTGCATACGAATCTGCAACACATTGGAACATTTCATGTCTTCAGTTGCAGACGCGTAGGTATGTGTAGCAGACTCGTATGCAATCAGAAATTAACAAGCGGTTGCAATCATGTTCACAATATCAATTATTGAGAATGATCACCTGTGTGTAAACAATAATTCAAATAATCATGCTCATAACTGTGATTGTTGGCCACGCACTTCGCAGTAGTTAACATAATATGATTGGATAAATCGAGAGCTTTCGAACGAATGGTGAACGAATTTTGTGGGATGAAAAACGACGAAGTACCATTTCCCTAGCAACGTCTCGGTTGTAAGCGGAAATCATCAGAAACTATTAGGAGATCATCATCTCACAAGAGCTCAATCGTCGTGATCATTTCTATAAATTTCCCTAGCAACGACTCGGTTGTAAGCGGAAATCATCAGAAAAACGCTTGCATACGAGTCTGCAACACATTGGGACATTTCATGTCTTTAGTTGCAGACTCGTATGTGTTGCAGACTCGTATGCAAGCTCTAAGAGCCACTCAGCTGATCCGGATTGGGCATCGTCTAGTAAATTTCCTAAAGAGGCTACATACAAAATTACAGCTTCAAACAAAATTACAGCTCAATGAAATCATCAGAAATTAGCAAGCGGTTGCTATCATGTTCACAATATCAATTATTGAGAATGATCACCTGTGTGTAAACAATTATTCAAATAACCATGCTCATAACTCAGCTTGTTTGCCACGCACTTTGCAGTAGTTAACATAATATGGTTGGATAAATCGAGAGCTTTCGAACGAATGGTCAACGAATTTTGTGGGATGAAAAACGACGAAGTACCATTTCCCTAGCAACGACTCGGTTGTAAGCGGAAATTATCAGAAATTGAGCATATTTTGTTACGTAACGTAACGTGACATAACGAAAATTTGGTTGTGTGCCATAGCAAAGACATGAAATGTCAAAACTGGATTCTAGAGCCACTCAGCTGATCTGGGATCGGTCAGTTGTGTTCAGAAGTCCCTCAAGGGCCCACATACCAAATCCCAGAATCGTGGGATCAATAGGGAAAAAACTGGATTCTAGAGCCACTCAGCTGATCTGGGATCGGTCAGTTGTGTTCAAAAGTCCCTCAAGGGCCCACATACCAAATCTCAGAATCGTGGGATCATTAAAGAAAAAACTGGATTCTAGAGCCACTCAGCTGATCTGGGATCGGTCAGTTGTGTTCAGAAGTCCCTCAAGGGCCCACATACCAAATCTCAGAATCGTGGATCATTAAAGAAAAAACTGGATTCTAGAGCCACTCAGCTGATCTGGGATCGGTCAGTTGTGTTCAGAAGTCCCTCAAGGGCCCACATACCAAATCTCAGAATCGTGGGATCATTAGGGAAAAAACTGGATTCTAGAGCCACTCAGCTGATCTGGGATCGGTCAGTTGTGTTGAGAAGTCCCTCAAGGGCCCACATACCAAATCTCAGAATCGTGGGATCATTAGGGAAAAAACTGGATTCTAGAGCCACTCAGCTGATCTGGGATCGGTCAGTTGTGTTCAGAAGTCCCTCAAGGGCCCACATACCAAATCTCAGAATCGTGGGATCATTAGGGAAAAAACTGGATTCTAGAGCCACTCAGCTGATCTGGGATCGGTCAGTTGTGTTCAGAAGTCCCTCAAGGGCCCACATACCAAATCTCAGAATCGTGGGATCATTAGGGAAAAAACTGGATTCTAGAGCCACTCAGCTGATCTGGGATCGGTCAGTTGTGTTCAAATGTCCCTCAAGGGCCCACATACCAAATCTCAGAATCATGGGATCATTAAAGAAAAAACTGGATTCTAGAGCCACTCAGCTGATCTGGGATCGGTCAGTTGTGTTCAGAAGTCCCTCAAGGGCGCACATACCAAATCTCAGAATCGTGGGATCATTAGGGAAAAAACTGGATTCTAGAGCCACTCAGCTGATCTGGGATCGGTCAGTTGTGTTCAGAAGTCCCTCAAGGGCCCCATACCAAATCTCAGAATCGTGGGATCATTAGGAAATCTCCGCGTAACGCTCTCCGCGTTTCGCTCCCCGCGTGACGCTCCCCGCGTGACGCTCCCCGCGTGACGCTTTTTCATTTATGTGCCATAGTAAAGACATAAAATGTCAAAAATCATATAGCCAAATTTCAGCTATAATCATATAGGTACCTACCTACCTCACTTCTACGAATCATAATAATCATTGAGCATATTTCGTTACGTAACGTAACATAACGAAAATTTGGTTGTGTGCCATAGCAAAGACATGAAATGTCAATTGAACATATTTCGTTACGTAACGTAACGTGACATAACGAAAATTTGGTTGTGTGTCATAGCAAAGACATGAAATGTCAAAATGTGTGGGCTTGTAGTTTTGTTAAAAACAGCCCCCATTACCTTATTATGGTGTGGGAAACTAACATTTTCCATCAGAATTCCGTCATAGGCTTCAGTTTTTGATATTATTACCATCACTATGACCAAATAGTTCGGTATATTATGTTTTTTAAGACCCGACCCCAAAGCAGTGGTGGTACGAAGTCATGTTCATCTGAGTAATAATAATTCCGAATGTTTACATATTTCTTGGCCTTTTAGAAGTTTAGAACGTTGTTTACAAATTAATACGCTAGAATTACATCTAATTCAAGCATATAAACCACAAAGTTCATTCAGTTTTCCAAAAGTTCATTGATTCACTGAGAAGTTAGTAGAGAATCACTGACAATTAGTTTGGAATTGGTTTTGACATTCCAAAAACAGCAATTTCCTTCCGTATTAGGGATAACTAAGTTGTATCTCTAAAACCGTAGCTGATTGGTTATTTTTATGTGAAATTTGTATTCCTCACACCAACAAACACAGAGGGAGGCCATTTTTAAGTTCAGTTCAGTTCAAGTTATTTTTTAGATTCATTCATAACTTGCCGTTAGAAAATAGCGTGACGTGTTGCACCCCAATCAGATATTTATCAAATCTTCACTTCATCTTATATATTTATAATGATAATAATAAGGGCTTGATTTAACGATATTTTCATATCCTGACCTAAATATGGAAAATGAAGGCCAATTATTGTAAAACCAAGATAAACGTAAGGACGTAAATAATCGTTTGTGGATCCTAAATTACGGTAATTTGTTTAACTGATGGGTAATATATTGGCGAGGACGTATGAACAAACTCCAAGGACAATGAACGGACGATTAGTTGGAATGACGCAACGGCATCCAAAACCGGCCAAGGGTGAGTTTGCGCTTACTGGAAAAGGAAGATGCGGGGGTTTTTTGAAAGGAGAAGTGGGGGAAAAAATAAGAAGCTGATCAAATATTTATAACTGGTTCGAAAACCCACGGGGTGGTTCAGAATGCGGGTGGGCGCGGTAGACCGCAAGTGTCCGAGCAAGACTCCCCATCTCTCGGACGAAACGTTCATTCATGGCGAGAAAAAGCGAGGAAACCCTTCCGAAGGTGAAAAGACCTTTTCAAAAATGAAAGGAGGAAGGCCGTTCTTCATGTGTCATGTCATTGGTCAAAGGGGCCCAGAAGGTGTGGGCTCTGCCGAGTAGGTTCGCGTATATTTATAACGTACCTACACTTATAAAGTAGAAGTAGTTCATATATTTATACCTTGAGAAAAACCGAGAAGAAACATTCAATATCAACTAAGAATGATTTTAAAAAAGTATCGGTTCTTTAAAACTCGATTATTTTCAAAAACGTAGCAATACTTTCATTTTATTTATTTTTTCTTTTGTAACGGAGAGAATTAATTCAAAATTTCAAGAATCGGAGGCCGATTCTTTTCGACGATAAGTTAAACTTGAAGTTCAAAAAGTAAATATGTTTACTATTAGTACAGAAAAAAATTAAGACGACGTTTGTATTAATTGTGGTAGTGGTCGATGTTTCTTGTATGTAATAGTGTAATATTGTCTCATAAGCAAATAATTCATGATATCTGTTACTCATTATCTCATTTATGGACGGATCACTATGTTAGATGAAGTCGGTAAGAAGAGCTCCACAGTAGCGTTACGACTCTTAACTCACGCATTTCAAATGAGAATCCCGATTTTGTATTACAGAATCGATTTCGGCCCCGCGATATAGCATGAAAAAATTCATGAAAAAAATCTCATGTGGCAATAATTGAATACGCAACTTCAAAACTCGATATTTTACCATTCTCGTAGTTTTTGCGGGTAATTGTGCTCTTTTTGAGCAGAATACCAGGGATGGGCCATTTTTTCATGAAATTTTATGTAGATTCCCAATGTGCAATAAAAAAATGGGAATTCTTAATTGAAAAACGCGAGTCAGGCGTCTTAGCGCCACCGTGGCGTTTGATAATCAAAATCCAATTTCTCCATTGAATATCATTTGAAAAATAAAGGAAGTTACCTCATAAAGTTTTTTGATACCATAAAAAAATTATACCTAAATGGTTGGTCCATTAAATTTTAGACACCTTGAATGTAAAAGAATGTTATAATCTAGGAATCGCTTCAGAATGACTCAAGTCTTCGCGACTAAAATTTTGGAAAAGCTACATTTTATACGACAATTTGCTAAGGCACTGCAAATTATTTTACAAATGTGTATTATTTCTGTATAAAATATGGGATTTCCACTAAGTTTTCACGATTCAAAATCTTCTGTTCTTACGTATGCTCGTATATATGTTGTGTTTCCCTATCAGAGGCACTTCAGGACGAAAAAACGGACGAACGTACAGCGAGGTCTAATTCTGATATGGCATTATCAATAACTAACAGAAAACACTATTCTTATTTCAAAAGTTTTCGGGGTACCGCTTTTTTGAAATTTTGACTCTTGAATTCTAGCCTTTAGATAAAAAAAGGATGCCAAAATTACAGGCACGACCCCGGCATATGTACGATTTCTGACAACATTTTTTAAGCTTTGATTCAGTTGTTTTGGAGAAAAGGTTCGGACGGCGGACGGCTTTTTGTATTTGATTTTGGGAATCAACGTACCTATCTTGATACGTAAACCAACGAGAAACTATTTCAGTTTTTTCTTGGTAGTAGTGTTATTATTATTAGGTCTTGATAGTAGTATCAGAAAAGCAGTACCTATTAGTAAAAATAATATACCAAAAATATTATAATAATTTATGTTAATGCTTAATTGGAATCATTTTCTTAAAACTAAGGAATCTGCATTCCTAGTTTATTTAATAAGACCCTTGGTTATTACTTATTGCATGTTGTTGTTGATGAACTTAACCGACGCATTAAAGCTTGTGAAAAGGCAAGTGAAATGCAGCCCTTACCAATTAACAAGAATTATCTTCTTTTCACTGACTTCGCATGGGTGGAGCGAAACTTTCAATTATTTTTCTCAAACAGACTATGACTAATAAGCGAAAAAAGAAATGTGTATTCTATCGATGTAAATCTCCCCTAAATTATTAGAGCTGTTAGCCCTCCTGGATGCTTCGTTGAGGTTTGTTGTTGATGTTGTATTCACGAGCTCTCATCTCGAATTCGGGTCGAATTCGTTTTTCGCATAGATGGTAAATCATAAAATATGCGACCGGATTTAGTGAAAAAGTTGGAAGTACAAAATTATACAATTGAATAACGTTAAATAATATGTTATAAAGATTATAATACATGAAATTTGCTGATGCGCATTTTGCTGATCAAGTTAGTTCCACACTTTGTCTATTTTCGGTCACCAGTCAAAAGAGTCAACATTTTGTATTGTGTGTTAGGTATTAATGAAAATACAATCTATCTTGAGTTATCTTATCTAAAATTTCATAAAATGATTTTATGGAATAGTAAGCCGAACATCGTTGACGAAGATGATTATAAAATCTACGATAAATCGATTATTACCTATATTATAATGAAACTATATCATTATTTATAATTTATTTACATTATAATTATTTTATTAGTATAAAATTATACGATACTTTCCAACTTGTGGTGTAAAATTTTTGCAGGTTGGAAACTAAAGAAAATACATTTCACTAGCCACGGATGGGTAGGAAGTGGAATAATTTGAAATAAAGTTTCGTCATGGGTTTTTGAGACAAAATTTCTGGATGGAGATATAATGATAGAGGTTATTTAATATATAATAGAACAGTCGTACAAATTTCAAATTGGTGCCTACATCATTTACGTACTATATTATGTAATTACGCCAATATATTACGTCAATATTAACAACAATTTATGTATAAATACATACGACGAGGAACCACTCTGATCAAATGAATGAGCTATGTTTCTAATTTCGTTCCAATTCCACTTAAGATGCCTAAATTTCAAAACGGGGCGTTCATGGTACAGATCTAGTATAATGACGAGTAGTAGGTACGTGTATCTCTCTAAATCCGAAAAAAATATACGTAGTAATAATGATGGACACAATAGTTACCGCTTCAAGGCGTGCTGAGACCCAAAAGCGTTTGGTTCAGGTTAGTAATGTTGTGGTGTGTTGTGTTTGTGGTGTCCGTGACAAAACTAGACTTTTAGAACAAACCAACATAACCACGAAGGTTATACCGTTGAATAAATCTCTTTTTTTCTAACGCTAAACGTGCTCCGCTTTCTTCACCCTTTTTCTCCTCATTCTCCTTAATAATTAATTTCACTTAATGTGAATATTATATAGTGATGGTTAGGGATGGTTAGGGATGGTTCAATCAACAAGAACCACCTGTCTGAAATGCTGAAATCGTTTCAGACAACCTGAGTGAAAAATCGGGTTCTGATCAGTTGGCGGATAAGTAGAGGGGTAGGAGTAAGTAGCAGTCAATTGGTTAAAAGAAGAGATTGGCCATTGGTAACTACCCTGATAAAAGATAAGAGAACTGATAAGAGGGCATAACCTGACACATGGACGGCAAATTCCACTCATTCATCTCTACACATCGCACTACCTAAACTACGTATTACAAGGATGAGCAACGAAGAAGGGGCGCGTAACTAGTCTGAACTCGTAACTTACCTGAACATCGTATAAGAGCGACTAATTCAGATACATCAATAATTACCGTAAATTTTCCTCCTATCGATTGAGTTCGGTAGAACTCGCCGCACCAGATTCGTGAATAACCTTGTTCAAAGCTCATTCTGCACATTACCCACCAGTTAGTCCATGAAACCTCATCGCATGAAACACGATGGCAAAGACAACTCTGTGTTCCATATGCTTAAGTAAGAAACATGGGAACTTGACGGCTACCCAAATTATTCAAGAATACATTTTATTCCAACGGGCAACGACAAGTAGATGCTGCAAGTTGGATTTCCAAGGAGGATGTGGAGGCCACTTTGAACTCTGAAACATCTCGCATAGATCGAACCGAGAAAAAGTCACGTTCGCCGTTCGGGATGCCGCCCACAAGGGCAAAACCCGCGTCAGCAGACAATCGTGGCACGTTCTTCAGTCTGGAGCCCAGATTGCTGAGCTTTGTGATCGTGGCGCAACAGAATTCTTCACAATTAATTCCCGTTCCACGCAAGAATTTTTTAATAATTATTATCCAGTTTCCGCATTAATTCAAAGAAATTAGCGATATTCTAATTTTCCATGAATCGCTTTAGTGAATTTACAAAAAAAAATAAAGCTATATCCATCCATTCCATACAAGAAATTATGATTTTACTGAATTGAATTTTATTGATTCGGATGAAGGAAAATGAAGGGGTAGTTACAGATCCTTTTAAGCGCTGTCGGAGCTGTAATCCTCAACCGTTTTTTGTGTTTCTTTTTTGTTCAATTAAGAACTCGATCAAGTTTTAGAACTTATTTCGCAGTTTGAGATTTCATTATAGGAGGGGGCCGATTGGCGTGGGTAATACTGATAAATCGGTATGTTTTAACTGTTCTTATCTGATTTTCGTTTTTTTCCCAATCCAGATTGCAGTCCAGATATATAACGAACGTAGGGAGATTCAAATTAGCGATGGCGGGGGTGAATGAAGGAGGTGATTTCGATAAATCATGATATTTTCAATTTTATCGTACTTCTTTTCTCGATCTTTCAGGTCAGATGTGCCATAAATCGGGGATTTCATTTTGATGACAGATTGTTCGTGAAGAGGAGTGATGGAGGGGGAAGTGAACTATACTACATGGACTATTCTCAACCACTTATCATGATAATTTTTTATGTTCAGTTGTTTTACTATTACGCTAAATACTTGATCTCAGTGGTAAACCATTCTTGGTAAATTCAAATGGTATAATAATGGAAGAGGAGGGGGGGGGGGGGGGGGGGGGGGGCGCAATACGGTTAAATCGTGATATTTTCTACCTATGCCCGTGAATTATTCTTTGTTCGTTTTCACTATGTAGAAGCAGTTCATACTTCATGATGGAGGTGCTCATAGCACATTCATGTAGGATATAATGGAGGTGGACGACTTCAGATGGTACATCCAGTATAATCATGTCCTTCTAATATGTTTTAATGTTTGATTTACACACCCACAGAGCTGTATCCCCTAGGTCCACTTGGGCAAAAAACCAACGCATGTATAAACAGTTAGCAGTGAAACGATACATGAATATTCTTCTAGATCAGTCAATGCATACTCCCTAATGGCAAAGCATAATGTCGAGAAGTGGTCGTAATATTGTACAGAACACTGAATCGTTCAAAGCTACTATTGGTTCTTCAGTTACCCCACCGTGATAATTTATGTAGATAGTCAATCTTGCTACTGAGCCAACTGAGGTTAACGAACCTTTGTAGTCTCAATTTCGGAGATGAAATGAAGGTATTTCCTCCAAAATAAATATTTCTTGAGCATTTTCATTTCTGGGAATGATTAAAAAACTTAAAAGCTGTCAGCTGGGAAATTTTTGTAACAGGTTGTAGTTTCAGAAACAATCAAATGTTGCTATTTTATTATTCATGGGCACTGGGCAATCTAAGTCAGTCCATTGACGACTTTCTCTCTTGCATTCCATATTATGATAGATGACCGGTCTTGATAATGTTCCTTGGGATCGTATTTAAAGAGCCTTTTTTATCCGTACTGTCAACTAAGACCTACTATACAAGTGCTCTTATACCTTCAAGTTGGAAGGCTGGATTTATCAATCAATTTTTAAAGACCACATCCAATTTTGAAATTTCCCCCCCCCCCCCCACACACACACACACCTCACCTATTGCAACGTTCTGCTCTAGTTATCGAGGCGATCTCTCACCTATGTGTTTTCAATCATTTCGCTATCCCCTATACAGCCCCCTTC